>JAODXP020000018.1:695413-712705 GCA_027497455.2 Sardinella longiceps | reverse complement strand
GGATAACCGGATGACCCCAATTTCTGGGGACAGTCCCCGGTAAAATACAAGAAAACCTTACAAGGGAGAGAGAGAGAGAGAGAGAGAGAGAGAGAGAGAGAGAGAGAGAGAGAGAGAGAGAGAGAGATGTTGAGTTCAGATTGCAGTGGTCAGAGGTAAAGCAAACAGGAGAGGAGTAAAGTGTGTGGAATTCAGACACTTTCTTCAGCCTCTGCCACATCATCATAGAGGTCTTCTTCTCCACTTTGCTGCCTCTCTTTGCTGTGGCCTCTGGAACTCCACTCTCCTCTCCTGCTCCTCAGCTTGAACCAGATCACAGCAGCAACCAGCCCACAGCCCATCAGTGTAGCATATGTCCTGTAGAAAGCAGAGTCCACACCAAACAGATCCTTTTTCTGAAGGTGGATTGTGGTCTCAGTGCAAAACACGGTTTTATGAGAATATTCCCCTCTAGATGTAAATATATAAGAAATTGCAGAGGGGGACACTTCACGAAAACTGAACATGTAAACTCCACTATCCTCTGCAGTGAGGTTGGATAGAATTAGTGAATAATTGAGGAAATTCACTCTGCCCTTCAGTTTTTTAGGGGCTAAAAAATTACTATTTGGCAATGTCTCAATCAAACCCATTTGTTCTCGCAGGTTCTGTGGGTAAAATTTCTTTGAGTTAGTCCAGGTGTCGTTTGTTTGTGTCAAAAACTTTAAATCTGGGATGAATATTTCCACAGATTCACCTTCGTGAAACATCATCAAGTGTGCAAAGTTATGCAGACACTGAGTAAATATTTAGTTATAGTCTGATAAGCCTTACATTCATAAAGCCCAGTGTGTAGTTGTGACAGAGGGAATGATGAGGGAGTAATCTCCAGTCTCGTTGCTGTTTAGCATGTACATCACCTGCCCTTGACGACTCTGGTTGTTATGTTTGACATCACCGTTTGGAGTGGCCCAATACACTTGGCTAGGAAGTGTTGAAATGCAAAGAAGAGTCACATTCTCTCCCTGAACGGCAAAAATGTCTTTGTCTTGTACGATTACATCTTGTCGGCTAAAGCTTTGACACTGAGATTCTCTCCAAATCAAACAGTAATAAGTTGCACTCTCCTTTTTAGTGAGTCCTATGAGTGTGACTTGAGAGTCATTGAGATCAACCACTAACTTTCCCCTCAAAGCCTCCTCTAATGGCTCCAATGATAACATGGTGTCCAGGACCAGTCTCTTGTCTCTAGGTGAGTAACCCTTACGATTACCTTCCTGTTCATACAGCTGTAGGGTGCTACCATCTCCCAATGTAAAATTCAGCGGGCAGAGTGTGATGTTGGAATGATATTCCTGATATATATTATAATTAATTTCTTCTCCACAGACTATGAGATGGAAGGATTCAATTCAATTCAATTCAATTTTATTTGTAGAGCGCACAAATACAGTAGGCCTACATTGTCTCGCGGCGCTTTACAGACAGTACGGGAAGCATCCATGAGAATCAGGGGCAAGGAAAAACTCCCTCGCTTTGTAAATAATTTGTTATGTAGGAAGAAACCTTGGGCAGATCCACGCCTCATGGACTCAGCCTACCTGCCTGGGGCCTAATAAAGTATCCGTAAACTCTGATGCATAGATTGACCATGGTTAACACAAAACAGTATGAGTACTGAATGTAGTCAGAGATGATCTGCACATAGTTTGTGTGACAGTCTGGGCCAAGGGATGGAGTCAGTAGTTGGAGTGTGGGATTAGTCAGTAATTGGAGTGAGATCAGAGTTCATTGGGTGTTGGTCGCCATCTAAGTAGTGGTCATCAGGGGGCCATCAGGCCAATTCCATCACGGGCCTCAGAGAAAAGGGGAGGATAGTCCTGGTGTGTGGCTCCAGGGAGGTTCGTCAGCATCCGTAGTGGGGTAGGGTTGGTGGCAGGGAGGTACGGGAGGTTCATCACTCAGCCAGTGCGTCGGGGCAGAGGAGGCAAGAGAAACAAAAAGAAACAGAACAAGAGGATTAGGCCAATCTAGGAGGATATCACTTCATGATATGTGTCATATAATCTAGCTAGAGTGAGGAGAGGGAGAGAGAGAGAGAGGAGAAAGAGGGTTGTACAGGATGGCAAGTGTGCATAAGGTGGCAGCACTAGGCTATCGCAGCATAACTAAGGTATGGTACATGGCATCTCACCAACCCAGAAAGGGGTGGTCAGTGGCCGCCTTGGAAAAACAGCAGAGGTAGCCCTCCCAGTAAAGCCCAAGAGGAGTGGTGATATGCCATGGCCCACTCCTAATTATAGGAAATGTCAAAAGGAAGGTTTTAAGTCTAGACTTAAAGGTATTGAGAGTGTTCGCTTCGCGAATGTAGGGAGGAATAGAATTCCATAGAAGAGGTGCTCGATAGGCAAAAGCTCTTCCCCCAATTGTAGTTTTAGATATGGTCACTTTTTCAAGGAGGCCAGCATTTTGAGATCTCAGAGGTCTTGCTGGATGGTATGGAACAAGTAAATCTGTAATATATGCAGGAGCTAAGCCATTAAGTGCCTTATACGTCATGAGAAGGATTTTGAAGTCAATTCGACTTTTGACAGGAAGCCAGTGTAGAGTGGCTAGAATGGGAGAAATATGTTCATATTTCTTAGTTCTAGTGAGTGTTCTAGCTGCTGCATTTTGGATTAGCTGTAGACTTTTAATGCAGGTGTTACTGCACCCTGAGAACAGAGCATTGCAGTAGTCGAGTCTGGAGGTAACAAATGCATGTAGAAGTTTTTCAGCATCCTCAAAGGACAGGAACTTCCTAACCTTAGCAATGTTTCTAAGGTGAAAATATGATGTTTTAGAAATGTGCTTTACATGGCTATTCAGGGAGAGGTCTTGATCAATAATTACCCCCAGATTTTTCACTTGTGAGCTAAATGAGAGTGTAGGACTGCTAAGTGAGCTATGATGGTGAAGCGAGGTGTCCTTCAGTTGTTTAGAGGCAATCATCATAACTTCAGTTTTATCTGAGTTCAAGCATAAGAATTTTTTTTTTTTTTGACATCCAAACGTTAATGTCTTCAAGACAGGCATTGAGTTTGGTTGCCAGAGTGCAGTCGCTAGGCTTCATAGAGAGATAAAGCTGTGTATCATCTGCGTATGAGTGAAATGCAATGCCATGTTTCCTAATGATTTCACCCAGAGGTAGCATATAGAGAGAGAATAGTAGGGGGCCCAGTACTGAGCCTTGCGGAACGCCATATTTAACTTTAGCATGATAAGATGAGACGTTGTGGGCATGTACAAATTGGTATCGATCAGTGAGGTAGGATTTGAACCAAGCTAATGCTGAATTTCTAATGCCTATCGTATGTTCGAGTCTGTGTAGTAGGATATCGTGGTCAATGGTGTCAAAAGCTGCACTAAGATCAAGTAAAATTAAAATGGATATATTGCCATTGTCCATGGAAAGAAGGAGGTCGTTGAAGACTTTAACTAAGGCTGTTTCAGTGCTGTGATTAGCTCTAAATTCTGGATTCCTAAAAACTGGATTCATTTCCAGTGATGGTTCCTCCACTCCAGACTTCAACCATGTAGCCTCCTGTGTGGACCACGGTAAGATTTTCCAGTGACAGTGTGAGACGTTGAGAGTCATTCTTCCAGATGACATTGTATCCTTCTGGCTGTGGATTGTGAGCTGTTTGCGAGAAGTTGGTTTACATCTGCAAATCCCCTGTACAGCACACAGTAGTCTATTCCCACACTGAAACTAAATCCGACCATTTCACCTTGACTTCTCAATATAAAGTCAACACCTTCAACAGAGTTGGTGGCACAAAAGAAAAATATCAGTAGTTCGGTCATACAGGTTTGAGTCTCCATTCTCTGACACTTCTTTTGTAAAGGCATCTTAGAAATGATGCACAGGTACCCAAAAACACATCCTCACAAGTGGATGGGGCTCCTCTGTGTGAGGTTTAGTAGTAAGTTGCATATCTACATCAGATTCTGTGTAGATAAGTTGGATAAACTCTGTTTACTATAAGTGTGTGCGTGAGAGAGAGAGTTAGGGGTAAGCATGACAACGGAGATTTGAAGTGATGGACTACAAAGTATCAAAGATCTCAGAAATTATCTCTGACGTCTGTCGAGTATAACACGTATTGCACAACTTTGGGCAGAGGTTGTTCACACATGCTAGACTATCATCGACACTCACGCACACAAGATTTATCTTGATATCTGAGATGATTTTTGGGGACGATTCCCTTATTTTTTTTCAGAACCTGGGGACCTAAACCAACTTCTCTGAATAATCCCACTACCTAAGGATAGCAACCTTTACAGCATCAAACAGTAAACCCATTAGTTTGCTGCCAGCATTCAGCAAGGTTTTTGAGAAAGTAATATTTAATCAAGTACAACATTACTTTACAGCGAACAATTTGATTACAGAATTCCAACATGCATACAGGAAAAGACATTCTACCTTTACTGCTCTTACCCAAATGACTGATGACTGCTCAGCAGTTAAAGCTGTATTTGGCAACTCTTTTAAAGTCAAATTTCGTGGAATTGTCAAGTTATTCTGGAAGTAGTACATGAAGAAGACTATTTCAGGAAAAAAAACTGAATTCTCTAGCTCCATCTAAACCCTATAATCGTTGTTGCAATCGTCTTGAAAATCCATCTTTCCACCAATCAGGTTTGATGATTTCGAAGTCTCAGAACTGCATAGACTTGCCGAATACAGCTTTAACAAGCAGTGTTAGCATGACAGGATTGATGGCTAGGGGGATAATGTCATCTCCCTAAAAATGGTGTATTATGTGGCAAACAGCCACTTACCAACATGAAACAAAAAACGTTTCATTACATTCACTGTAGTGATTGTTCTTATCATTTTTCCACGTTGGTGATGCTATGGTGGTTTAATCCACTGTCGCCATAGTAACCAGTTTCATTGAACAGTTCTTAGTGCGAAACATACTGTACCAAACCATGTTGTGTCGAACCGTGCCTTGCTGGTATCATGCAATCGAAAAGAGGCTAAAGATAGCCATCCCCTCTTGTACAAGGATAATTGTACTATTCTTATACTTGTATGTATGTGATATGTGTATATGAAATAGGAATGCGGAGGCATAGTAAATTGTGGATTTTACAACCGCATTGAGCGTGATTAAAACAACACCCACATCTCATATGGTCCCTTGGCTTTCACTGGAGGGGGTTGTTAATGGTGAGAGGGAGAAAAGGTGTGTGTGTGTGTGTGTGTGTGTGTGTGTGTGTGTGTGTGTGTGTGTGTGTGTGTGTATGTATGTCTGTGTGTGTGTGTGTTCCTGTGTGGATGTGTTTTTTTTTTTTTTTGGGGGGGGGGGGGGTCACAGTTACCTCCAGAGCTTTCATTCATCCACACCTTTCCTTCCCCATAACATGGAGATTTATTACCAGCACACCATAGAAAGGGCAGAATCTGCGCGCACACACACACACACACACACACACCTGTGAGTGGGAACTTTTCACACACCAGTTGGCCAGGGAGAGAAGGAGTTGCGGTCGGCATGGTTTTGTTCCTTTTCTTATCCGTTGGGAGTGTGTCCCGCCTGGATCTGGACCCGTCCATGATACTGAGAGATGGTGTGTTTTATGACTTTCCCACTTCACTTTTGGGCCTCAGACAGTCTCAGCACAGGGTTTTACACAGGAAAGAAACTTAATACTCCATTAACTTTGAAGCTCAGCCAAACATCACAACCAAGACCCCCCCTCCACACACACACACACACACACACACACACACACACACACTCACACACATAATCTTACCACCCATTTTCATCTCCAATCGACCCCCCCCCCCCCCCAAAAAAAAAAAAAAAACACACACACACACACTCACACCCCACGTGCCCTGATTCCCATCAAACTGCACCACAATCCTCTAGCCCCCCTCCCTCCTATCCACCTCAATTTGTTCAGTAGAGCCCCACTTCCTGCCTTTGCCATTATTGTGACTGTGGCCTTATGTTTAATAGAGCAGCCCAACCACAACATTGGTTTCCAGTTTGACTCTCTGCGGTCTGATTTGGCCAAGCTGCTCGAGGTAATTACCCCAAATGCATTTCACCAGGGCCTGGGCATTCGTCTTTAATCACATTTCCACAGCACTAACCAAAACCAGATGCCTCAACTTTGTTATTTTTTTTTTGTGACTGTTGTTTTGTTTTACTATTCTGTTTTTTTTCTCTCTCTCTCTCTCTCTTGCTTGCCTTGTATCGTGTCTGAAGATCACAGTCTTGTCATGCCTTTCAACAACCTGCCATCAAAGGGCCAAGGCTCCGCCCCTTCCCCAGAGGCTTATTGGTGGTTGACCTCACTGCGTGTTATGGTCCCGCCCTTTTCCATCACAACCCACTTTTAACTACTGCCCTATGATGTAAAGCGCTATGCAGAAACACACACACACACACACACACACACACACTATCTCTCTCTCTCTCTCTCTCTCTCTCTCTCTCTCTCTCTCTCTCTCTCTCTCTCTCTCTCTCTCACTCACACACACACACACACACACACACACACAGCGAAGCTTAGAAGCTCATTCCAACACACACACAAACCTACACTCTAACTCGTTTTCCCTTTTTTCCTCCTGTGTTTTCTCTTAGGAGAACTCAAAGGCTGAATAATTCCATCTGACAATGTGACTACAGGCTGGGGACGGGCGTTTTGAGAGCTTCCAGGACAGGACCCAGAGCTCAGAGCTTTCTCAGGCCTCTGCACTACTAAACCAGGACACATGTTGTCCATTTGGTGTCCATTTACTCTTCTCTCTCTCTCTCTCTCTCTCTCTCTCTCTCTCTCTCTATCTCACACACACACACACACACACACACACACACACACACACACATACACACAAACACACACACAATCTCTTTCTGTCTATCCTTGTTTCTCTTTCTCTCTCTCTCTCTCACACACACACACACACACACACATACACAATCTCTTTCTCTCGCTCTATCTGGTATTTGGCATTTGGCTGTGCGGTCTTAGCTTGTGGTTTGTGAGCTGTGCACCTCGACGCTGCATGCCTCCCTCCCTCCAGAGAACCTCTGAGCTCTCAGCTCATCCAGAACCATCCGGCAAAGTCATCAGTCACAGGCCATTAAGAACAAGCCACAATGAAGACCTGCACTAAAGAGTGAACAATCACATACACACACACACACACACACACACACACACACACACACACACACACACACACACACACACACACACAGAAATCATTCACTGCATAGTCACACACACACTCACACCAGAGATCAAAATACAGGTTAACACCATGCTTAGGGATCACCCCCCCCCCCCACACACACACACACACACACACTAACACATTCACTCGCACTCACTTGTTGAAGCACATCAACGTTAACTGAAGTTGAGGAGATCTACTGTAACTGTTGAAATGTCCCTTAGAGAGTCCATGGGAAACACAGTGCTGTATGGTGGAATGTTTCTGGCCAAATATCAACTACAGTGTACCCATAAGCCCCTGCTGTGGTGCAGGTGACGTGGAGTAGGTGGCCCCTGGGATTTTCATCATGCCCTTTAACACTGGCAACTGCCCTAATGCCACTGAGTAGTGTCTTCTGCCCTCATCCAGCAGCAGAGGTGCTACTAACGTTCAGACTGCAAGAGTTGCTGAAGACTCCCAAGAAACATTGCTTGGCACAGCAACAAAAACGACGTTAGCATTCGAACGTTCGATTCTGCTTCTCTACAGGAGTCGCACCAGGAAATCGGCATTCTGATTGGTAGTCGCCGAACTGCATCATAGCTCATTACATAAAGGTAACCAAAGTTAACTTTCATCGCCCAAGTTTCGTCGCCCACCACACCTGCCGCTTTTGTCGCCCGTCTCCTTACATGGTCAATTACTTTCGTTGCTCATGTCGCCTGAATCGCTTGCGGTCTGACCGTACAGTTTACTTCTCTGTTGCTCTTATATGTAATGGCGGCAGTGCCCTACTGGTTAAGGCCTTAGGATTAACATCAAAGGGTTGCCAGTTTGAACCACAATCAGAAAAATTGCTGTAAGGAGAAGCAATTGACAATCTTTTATGTCCATATCCAAAACCTGCATTGGCCTGCCTCGTACGAGGGTCTATGATTCTGGAAATGATTGCCTGCTGGAGGTGTTAAGATGCAAAAAAGATCAGCCCTTGACGAACAGCTTCTTGCACTGCATTTCCAAAGTTCGCTGATTGGCCAGGATGTGATGCCTCCTAAGTAAACAAGGCCAACGGCCAGAATCCCATGTGGATTACTGAAAGCAGATGAGAATTAAGCAGAATTATGTATTATTATTATAATTATTATGGAAGGCAACGGCCAGGCTACCATATCCAAGGCTGGGTGGGTGCCCTTTAGTAGGCACCACGTAACTCCTTACTTCCCCCCAAGCACTGAACTATGGGAGGGATTATGATGGCTGTGTTTCAGCGGAGCGCTTGCTTGAATCCTCTCTGGCTTCATGGTTGTTCGCAAGTCTTTGGCTTTATTTAATTGATTCTCTACTTCTTCAGATCCCAGCCCTGACTGGGCTGTTTAGGTCAAGGCGATGTGTTGCCTATTTAATCTCTTTTGATTGGCTGAGACATGGACTCACCCTCTCTCTGTGCTTCTGTGTAATTGCTGTGCTAAAGGAAAGTGTTAGTCTGAAATCCACTAGGGGGCGACATTGTACCCTCACTGGAAGGCTACAATGGTTGGCCTACTGGTACAAGCTGAGTGCTCTGGTGTGAGGAGCGAGGACAGTTCCACATGACTGTCCGTGGCCCGTTCTGTCATCGCTCAGACGTGTGTGTGTGTGTGTGTGTGTGTGTGTGTGTGTGTGTGTATGAAAACATGGAAATCAGATCAGGACAGTGTCAGTGCCCCAGTGTGTGAGTGTGTGTGTTTGGCCTGCTGCTGTCGTTACGTACTGTAGAACCCCTAACCTCTCCCTAAGATGACCTCACTCATCAGAAACCGAGCGAGAATCTTCGCCCGAGACACCGTCTCCATATGCACTGATTGAAGTGACAGTTATTTGCGGCTAGCAGCCAGCTACATGCTGCTGCTCCTCAGCGCAGACGAGACCCAGCCCCCGGTCGACTGTCAGACATTTCACCACGGAACGGGGCTTCACTTCACGGTTAGGGCTTCAAAAACACGGCTTACATCTGCAACCACTTTGCTCGAATCGAACACAAGCGAACATGAAAGAGCTTCTGGGATGCTCCGAGGCCCCGGCGGCGGTATATTGCCATATACTGTGACAAAATATACAATCGTGCCTGTGTAATCATCTGGAGCTTGTTAGCGGAGGAGCCTGCCCCCTGTGGTCTCGTGCGCTGTTTTCCCTGTCACTTGAAACCCTACGCTGTGCTGCACAGAGAAACAATCGAAGCACGTCCCCTAGGGAGGCGGGGAGGGGGGTTGAGCGGTAGGGTGGTGTTGTCTCTTGTGTATGTGTTTCTGCTTGTGTCAACTAGCTGTCAATCAAAGAGTAAACTGCAGTTATAGCCCTTCAAAGACACACACATCGGGACTGTCTTCATGTACAAAATGAGTAAAGCTGCTGTTGACATCCCACTCTGTCCGGTGGAAATGTTTATGTTTAACTTTTTTAATATAACGATGCAGTCTGCTAAACTGGCTTTGTAAACAACACCTGCAGGATTTCTGTCCAAACAAATGGCCACTGTTGGTTGTGTGGACTGTAAAGAAAACCTACAGGAGTAGATACCTTTAGACATGCAAACAACCCCTTCTGAAACCAGCGCTAGTTAGTGCTAAAGGACTGCCCTGCAGGACAAAGATGGTTTTGGGGGTCTCAAATCTTGTCAGGTTACCTGGAGGAAGCTTTTAGAGGAGCAAATCTACCTGCCTGGGTGTGTGGAGGTTGGGACTTCTGTATTAGAGTGCTGCTGACATATAGTACAAGTCGCATAATTATTTGATATAGGCGGAAAACAGGGTCTCCCAGTACCCTATCAGGGGTCACTCACTGGCCTCTAGAGGTCATGAGACCCTTTAAGATTTCTGACTACGCTTCAGGCTGGAGCTTAAAAGCCCTTTAAGATGCACTATGTGGGGGACATATGGCTACGCATGTCAGGTGCACTTGTTCAGTTGAAAATGTCTCACATACACACACACTCGCGCACACACACACACACACACATGCACACACACACACCATGATCACACACAGCCCCAATCAAACAACCTACTCCCCCACCTTCACATGTGTAGCCGGTGGCGGTCCGCACCGCACACGGGTCTCGAACCCGCCACCCCGCAAGCTACAAACTCCCGGCGTGGGAGTGGAACGCTCTAACCAACTGAGCTAGAAGCCCGAGCTTCTAACTCAGCGTGTTAGAAGCGCCCATGGAATTGGGTGATGAGGATTTACACACTACCACCGAGCTAGCCGCGCTAGCTGGCCTCCGTTACACTCACCCTCCAAATCCTCACTCCCATCCGGGTCACGGCACCATTGTAACGGGTGATGACTTCTGCGTTGTGTTGAATTAAGTTGACGACCCAGAATTACCGCTGCAAAGATGTTTTATTGCCTGTACACAGGAAGGCACACATACAAACGTTGTCCCTGTTAGCTGGCTCCCTCCACTCCTCAATCCAAACCAAAACGCAACAGGCAGCGTACGTAACGTAACGCAATATAATACATTAATGCAAAGATATAAGAAAAACATGGCACACCTGTAAACAGGAAGGCACACATACAAACGTTGTCCCTGTTAGCTGGCTCCCTCCACTCCTAAAATGATTAAATACAGTAGAAACAAAAAGAAATATCACAGTGAGTTAGCAACTACAGCATAACTACACTGGAATCCACAGTGGGGCTAATCCCCACATGTGGCGTGTCTCAAAATCATAAACATATCTTACAGAAAGGCCATCATGCAAAAATAACCCAAAAATAATGCACATAAAATATATACAAATAAAATAAATACAATTAAAGCTACAGATGGCACTTTTACATATCAATATTTACATAGATTAGGATTAGCCTAAATCTCCAAACCTACCTCAATCCAAACCAAAACGCAACAGGAAGGAGGAAGAGGAGATAGGGGAACATAAGACAAGGGGGGAGAAAGGAGGGGCTACCAGGAACCCCTAACTGTATCAGGGTACCATAGAAACTATTTAGACCAGATCTTGTGCAATTATTCATTAATAGAAAGGGGGACCTTTCAACCTGTTACACTCACCCCTTCAGAATTGCACAAAGATCTGCAAACATCTAACCTGCACTGTATACTGGCCATTAGAAACTCTCCAGCTTTAAAAGCTACCTTCCTCACAAGGCTAAAAGAAAACTGAGGTTGATCAAGTCTCAGAATCCTCTAAAGGAAACAGGGATGCCGTATACACCCCATAGACTAATGCCTACTGCCTACAGTGACAGAAAATTACATAATAAAATAAGGCACTTCCAAGAGAAACTCACTACATTATACAACCCCAAATTCAAAAAGGGTCAATAAACAGTAATGAAAAATACTCTTTCTATTAAACATGGATGACATGCCTGTCAGGGACATCATCACTAAGGACGGACTGAAGCTGAACCATAGATTCAATCAACCTACACACTGGCCTAATAACTCGACCAAATCTAGAAGTGTGGGGTGCGTGTGGTGTGTGTGTGTGTGTGGAACAGGAGCTTGTGGCTGTGTGTGTGTACTGGGTGGAGTGTGACTGGAAGCATCAATCAGACCATGCTCGAGAGGGGACTCTGAAGGAGGCTCAGCCATGACAGGATCTTCGGTCACATCTTCCGCAGGCCCTGGAGTGATGTCTGAGTGCTGTGAGACCCATGACGACGTACGATCTCCTACAACTGCATCCAGAGAAACTTCGTCCGAGGGGGGAATGGACACCACATCACTGGGAGCTGCATGCTCAGAGTGAGGCTCATCCTGGGCAGACTCAGATTCCGCCTCATCCTCATCCGTGGAGCCTTCATCCAGTCTCTCACTCAGAGGGAGGAAGTTGACCTCCAACAGCAGGTTTCGGTGTACTGCTTTCTCACTCCCTTGGCTGTCACGAATCCTGTAGACATGGAGCTCTGGCTTGGCAGCAATGACGGTGTAGATGGCGTCTCCCCACCTGTCTGCTAGTTTACGTTTTCCTCTGCATGCCTTGTTCGCCACCAGCACTCTGTCTCCTACAGACAATGACTGACCTTTGACCTTCTTGTTGTACTGATCTGACTGGTGTCTCTGCTCTGACTCTGTGTGTTTCTGAGCGACAGACATGGCAGACTTGAGATCTTTCAACAGAGAGTGCACAAAGGCGTCATAGTCACTGACTGTGTCGTCCAACAGAACACTGTGGAACATCAAGTCCACTGGGAGTCTCGGGACACGGCCGAACATGAGATAAAATGGAGCGAAGCCAGTGGTCTCATGGGCTGTACAGTTGTAGACGAACGTCATTGTCTGGACCATCTGAGGCCACTTGTGTTTCTGTCTAGGCGGCAAGGAGCGGAGCATGCTACCCAGAGTCCTGTTGAATCTCTCTGTTCCACCATTCCCCATAGGATGGTAAGGAGTGGTGTGAGACTTGGAGACACCGGCAAGATGAAGAAGTTCTGTAATCAGCTCACTCTCAAAGCTAGTTCCCTGGTCAGAGTGGATGCGTTCAGGGAATCCATAGACACAAAAGAACTTGTCCCACAACGTCTTAGCTACTTTTCTTGCTGTTTGGTCCCGACAGGGAAATGCTTGGGCTAACTTTGTGAAGTGGTCCGTGATTACAAGAACATCAACAGACTTGTTGTTGTGATCCTCTGCAGACCAAAAGTCAATGCAGACTAATTCCAGTGGAGCAGTAGTCTTTATGCTCTCCAGCGGGGCTCTGGCAGCTGGCTCAGGTGTTTTACTCAGTACGCACCTCTCACACTTCTTGACATAGTCACGGACCTCCCTCTCCATGTCACACCAGAAGAACCGTTGGCGGGCTAGGTGGAGCGTGCGGGCTTGACCTTGATGACCAGCGTGATCATGGACTCCAGCTAAAGCGTCACATTTCAGCGCTCCAGGCAACACATACTGAAATCGCTTATGGTTTGTCAGGGGGTCTTTGCAGACTCTGTACAGGACACCGTTCAGCAGGGTCAGCTTGTCCCAGTGTCTTAACAGCTGTAGAGTGGACTGACTCTCCTTACAGCGTTCACGGAAAGATGGCCTCCGCTTCGTCTCTACATAGGGCAAAGCGGCTGCGATGGACGGGTCACGCCGCTGATGAGACTGCAGCTCTTCCAGTGACATGGCAGGCAGAGCAGGCTGGCCAACAGGAACCACATCGGACAGGCGGTCCACCACAGACATAGCCCTCAGCTGTGAAGCAGATTCCCAGTCACTGTGACTCTCAAGCAGCGTCGACACCTCATCCTCAGAGAGAGACGCACGGGAGCTGGCTGAAGACTCAGACATACAGGACGGTGCTTGGGGCTGGCTGGTTAAACGGAAAACATCCTGGACGAATCCACCCTCAACATCACTGGCACACTTAAGCAGTTCTGTGTACGGCTCTGAAAGCAGACGCTGGCTCAGTGGCTTGACAAAGGGGTCTCTGCTCAGGGCGTCAGCTACAACGTTCAACCTGCCTGGAACATGCTTGATTTTGAAGTTATACGGAGCCAACTTCGCCACCCAGCGCTGCTCACAGGCATCCAGCTTCGGCTTAGTCATGATGTATGTGAGGGGATTGTTGTCTGTCCACACTGTGAACTGGTTGCCTTTGAGCCAATGGCTGAACTTGTCACACACTGCCCATTTCAGTGCCAGAAATTCCAGTCTGTGTGCAGGATAGTTGGCTTGACTACGACTGAGTGACTTACTTGCAAACGCCACAGGCCTCGCTCTGTTGTCGCCTTCCTGGACTTGTGAGAGAACAGCTCCTAATCCGTCAAGAGACGCGTCGGTGGAAAGGATAAAGGGCTTGTCGAAGTCTGGATGCGCAAGGACCACGCAGCTGACCAAAGCGCTCTTCAGTTCCGCAAAAGCTTTGTCACACACTGCCGTCCAGTCTTGTGGAGTTAGCTTGCGAAACGTGCCACTCTTTCCAGTCTTCGCTGTCCTGCCCCTACGCTTGGCACCTGCAGTCAGACAAAACAGAGGCCTGGCAATGGAGGAACAGTTGGGAATGAAATGCTGATAATACAGGACCATGCCCAAAAACGAACGTATCCTCTTCTGGGACGGTGTGCAACCATCAGCTTCCATCAGGTCTGTTTTCTCAAAGGACGAAATCACAGCAACTTTCTCTTGATCCACAGAGACTCCACTGCTGTCTACAATGTGGCCCAAAAACTTGACTGACCGCCTCAGGAAGTAGCACTTCTTCTGTGACAGCTTGAGGTTGTTGGCTCTCAGCCGGCTGAAAACAGTTCTCAAACGCTCTAGTCCGTCATTAACAGATGGTGCAAAAGACAGAAGATCATCAAGGTAGCATAGAAGGCTGGAAAAATTCAAGTCACCGAAGATACTGAGCATCATCCTCATGAAGGAGGCTGGACTGTTACATAGGCCCTGAGGCAAACGGTTATACTCGTACAACCCCAGCGGAGTGGTAAAGGCAGTGAACTTCCTGTCAGCATCATTCAAGGGGACATTGTAGAAGCCGGACGTCAAGTCCATTGTACTGAAAACAGCATTGCCCCCGAGCGCAGCGAGGCAGTCAGACTGATGGGGAAGAGGGTGGGCATCTTTAATGGTCCGTGCGTTCAACCACCTGAAGTCTGTGCAGATACGCAGGTCGCCGTTCTTTTTCCAGACCATAACTAGAGGGGATGCATAGTCACTCACAGACTTTCTGATGATTTCACGCTCCTCCATGTCATTCAGTACTTGCCTCAGCTGCTGATAATGCGCTGGTGGGACGCGCCGATAGGGGAGACGGAAGGGACGGTCATCTGAGAGATGAATCCTGTGAACAAAGTCTTTGGCCTTTCCGCAGTCAAGAGAGTCTTTTGAGAAGATGTCACTGTACTCTAAAAGCAGGTTCGCCAACTTGGCTTTGTCAGCAGGAGAGACCTCACAGCCGTCCAAGTCAATGTGATTCAAGCCAGCCTCATTCATTGCCTGGGCAATGTCAGTGTGCATGCCGATACGTGGTGCTGAGCCGGGAGCGGTGTCCTGGGTCTGACACAGTCCCTGGGAAATGTTCAAGTCCTCCATCGCTAGACATGACGACACATCAGCTATCTTAGCATTACGTCGTAGAGTGATGGGCTTCAGTGTTGGATTTAAAATCTTCATCGGGACCCAGCGATCACCCCACATGGCAGTCACAAGCTTTCCGACTAAAATGTTTCTTGGAGCAGAGCGAGCAGAGGTGGGCTCAACAATGACGGTGCTGCCAGGTGACACAGGAACATCACTGGGAAGTCTGCCCCACACTAGATATTCTCGCTGTGGGAGGAGTGTTACACTGTGCATCAGCTTCACTGTTCCGACTCTGTCACACTCACCCGGGCCTTCCCATCGTGACACACAGCTCAGCAGCTCCAGAAAACGCTCACAGTCAGGATCATCGCTCTTGGAGGAAATCAGCTCCCAGTATTCCTTCTTGCTTCTCATGCCTTGAAGAACAGACTTTATCACGTTTGTGCCAATTATGAAGTCATCTCGCTGGCCTGGAACAACTAGAGTAGGTACAATAAACTTATTCTCATACACTTCAATTTCAAGGTCATAGAAACACTTCGGGTACGTTGTCTTACCGCCACAGCCCACAAGCACCACATTCCCGGGGATTAACTGAGCACTGGGCAAGACACCAGCAGACTGAAGTTTCTTCTCTGCCTCTTCACTGAGTGTACAAGACATGGAGCCAGAGTCTAGCATTCCTCTCAAAGTGACATTGCCACCTACCAGCACTGGTGTGTAAAACAGCTCGCTTGACCCTTCAAGTCTCTGTGAACTGATGAGAATCGGCACCTGTCCCGCTGGCAAAAGCTGGCAGTTGTTACTGTAGATTGAAAGCAGATCTGGTTCTCCAATGAGGGCTTCTGTACCATCACCCACGCTTGCCCTCTCACAGCGTGGGGCCTCTAGTTTGACGGCATGGTGTTGGGCTGTGCGGACGCTGGACGAGACACATTGGGACAGTCATTCTTGAAATGGCCAGGCTGGAAGCAGTGGCGGCAGAGTTTCAGTAGCCTGCAGTGGCTGAAGGTGGAGTGGTCAGCGCTGCTGCACACACGGCAAGGAGAGAACACTGGTGGCTGACGTGGTTGCTGGCGCTGCTGACGCTGTTGAGGCTGCGTCTGACGTGACACTGACTGGGGGGCAGAGCAGAGTGTGATGACCTTACTCAGCATGCTTACCACTTCTCACATACTTGGCTCTCCCTCTCCTCGACTGGCTGCTGGATGAGATCGCGCAGCTGTGTTATATGCGGTTTGTGCGTAGGTTAGGAGGACATTCTACGCCTTTAGCGTAATTGACGTTTCTAAGTAATTTGAACATACTAAGTCTAGCGCAACAAGGCATGCAGAGGAAAACGTAAACTAGCAGACAGGTGGGGAGACGTCGTCTACACCGTCATTGCTGCCAAGCCGGCGCTCCACGTTTACAGGATCCGGGACAGCCAAGGGAACGAGAAAGTAGTACACCGAAACCTACTGTTGGAGGTCAACTTTCTCCCTCTGAGTGAGAGACTGGATGAAGGCTCCACGGATGAGGATGAGGCGGAATCTGAATCTGCCCAGGATGAGCCTCACTCTGAGCATGCAGCTCCCAGTGATGTGGTGTCCGTTCCCCCCTCGGACGAAGTTTCTCTGGATGCAGTTGTAGGAGATCGTACGTCGTCATGGGTCTCACAGCACTCAGACGTCACTCCAGGGCCTGCGGAAGATGTGACCGAAGATCCTGTCTTGGCTGACCCTCCCTCAGAGTCCCCTCTCGAGCATGGTCTGACTGATGTTTCCAGTCACACTCCACCCAGTACACACACACAGCCACAAGCTCCTGTTCCACACACTTCACACACACCACACGCACCCCACACTTCTAGATTTGGTCGAGTCATTAGGCCAGTGTGTAGGTTGATTGAATCTATGGTTCAGCTTCAGTCCGTCCTTAGTGATGATGTCCCTGAGAGGCATGTCATCCATGTTTAATGGAAAGAGTATTTTTCATTACTGTTTATTGACCCTTTTTGAATTTAGGGTTGTATAAAGTAGTGGGTTTCTCTTGGAAGTGCCTTATTTTATTATGTAAC
>JAODXP020000018.1:680091-692813 GCA_027497455.2 Sardinella longiceps | reverse complement strand
CGTACGTAACGTAACGCAATATAATACATTAATGCAAAGATATAAGAAAAACATGGCACACCTGTACACAGAAAGGCACACATACAAACGTTGTCCCTGTTAGCTGGCTCCCTCCACTCCTAAAATGATTAAATACAGTAGAAACAAAAAGAAATATCACAGTGAGTTAGCAACTACAGCATAACTACACTGGAATCCACAGTGGGGCTAATCCCCACATGTGGCGTGTCTCAAAATCATAAACATAACTTACAGAAAGGCCATCATGCAAAAATAACCCAAAAATAATGCACATAAAATATATACAAATAAAATAAATACAATTACAGCTACAGATGGCACTTTTATATATCAATATTTACATAGATTAGGATTAGCCTAAATCTCCAAACCTACCTCAATCCAAACCAAAACGCAACAGGAAGGAGGAAGAGGAGATAGGGAAACATAAGACAAGGGGGGAGAAAGGAGGGGCTACCAGGAACCCCTAACTGTATCAGGGTACCATAGAAACTATTTAGACCAGATCTTGTGCAATTATATATTCATAGAAAGGGGGACCTTTCAACCTGTTACACTCACCCCTTCAGAATTGCACAAAGATCTGCAAACATCTAACCTGCACTGTATACTGGCCATTAGAATCTCTCCAGCTTTAAAAGCTGCCTTCCCCACAAGGCTAAAAGAAAACTGAGGTTGATCAAGTCTCAGAATCCTCTAAAGGAAACAGGGATGCCGTATACACCCCATAGACTAATGCCTACTGCCTACAGTGACAGAAAATTACATAATAAAATAAGGCACTTCCAAGAGAAACCCACTACTTTATACAACCCTAAATTCAAAAAGGGTCAATAAACAGTAATGAAAAATACTCTTTCCATTAAACATGGATGACATGCCTGTCAGGGACATCATCACTAAGGACGGACTGAAGCTGAACCATAGATTCAATCAACCTACACACTGGCCTAATAACTCGACCAAATCTAGAAGTGTGGGGTGCGTGTGGTGTGTGTGAAGTGTGTGGAACAGGAGCTTGTGGCTGTGTGTGTGTACTGGGTGGAGTGTGACTGGAAACATCAGTCAGACCATGCTCGAGAGGGGACTCTGAAGGAGGGTCAGCCAAGACAGGATCTTCGGTCACATCTTCCGCAGGCCCTGGAGTGACGTCTGAGTGCTGTGAGACCCATGACGACGTACGATCTCCTACAACTGCATCCAGAGAAACTTCGTCCGAGGGGGGAACGGACACCACATCACTGGGAGCTGCATGCTCAGAGTGAGGCTCATCCTGGGCAGACTCAGATTCCGCCTCATCCTCATCCGTGGAGCCTTCATCCAGTCTCTCACTCAGAGGCAGAAAATTGACCTCCAACAGTAGGTTTCGGTGCACTACTTTCTCGTTCCCTTGGCTGTCTCGAATCCTGTAAACGTGAAGCGCTGGCTTGGCAGCAATGACGGTGTAGATGGCGTCTCCCCACCTGTCCGCTAGTTTACGTTTTCCTCGGCAGGCCTTGTTCGCCACCAGCACTCTGTCTCCTACAGACAATGACTGACCTTTGACCCTCTTGTTGTACTGATCTGACTGGTGTCTCTGCTCTGACTCTGTGTGTTTCTGAGCGACAGACATGGCAGACTTGAGATCTTTCAACAGAGAGTGCACAAAGGCGTCATAGTCACTGACTGTGTCGTCCAACAGAACACTGCAGAACATCAGGTCCACAGGGAGTCTCGGGACACGGCCAAACATGAGATAAAATGGAGCAAAGCCAGTGGTCTCATGGGCTGTACAGTTGTAAACAAACGTCATTGTCTGGACCATCTGAGGCCACTTGTGTTTCTGTCTAGGCGGCAAGGAGCGGAGCATGCTACCCAGAGTCCTGTTGAATCTCTCTGTTCCACCATTCCCCATAGGATGGTAAGGAGTGGTGTGAGACTTGGAGACACCGGCAAGATGAAGAAGTTCTGTAATCAGCTCACTCTCAAAGCTAGTTCCCTGGTCAGAGTGGATGCGTTCAGGGAATCCATAGACACAAAAGAACTTGTCCCACAACGTCTTAGCTACTTTTCTTGCTGTTTGGTCCCGACAGGGAAACGCTTGGGCTAACTTTGTGAAGTGGTCCGTGATTACAAGAACATCAACAGACTTGTTGTTGTGATCCTCTGCAGACCAAAAGTCAATGCAGACTAATTCCAGTGGAGCAGTTGTCTTTATGCTCTCCAGCGGGGCTCTGGCAGCTGGCTCAGGTGTTTTACTCAGTACGCACCTCTCGCACTTCTTGACATAGTCACGGACCTCCCTCTCCATGTCACACCAGAAGAACCGTTGGCGGGCTAGGTGGAGCGTGCGGGCTTGACCTTGATGACCAGCGTGATCATGGACTCCAGCTAAAGCGTCACATTTCAGCGCTCCAGGCAGCACATACTGAAATCGCTTGTGGTTTGTCAGGGGGTCTTTGCAGACTCTATACAGGACACCATTCAGCAGGGTCAGCTTGTCCCAGTGTCTCAACAGCTGTAGAGTGGACTGACTCTCCTTACAGCGTTCACGGAAAGATGGCCTCCGCTTCCTCTCTACGTAGGGCAAAGCGGCTGCGATGGACGGGGTCACGCCGCTGATGAGACTGCAGCTCTTCCAGTGACATGGCAGGCAGAGCAGGCTGGCCAACAGGAACCACATCGGACAGGCGGTCCACCACAGACATGGCCCTCAGCTGTGAAGCAGATTCCCAGTCACTGTGACTCTCAAGCAACGTCGACACCTCATCCTCAGAGAGAGACGCACGAGAGCTGGCTGAAGACTCAGACATACAGGACAGAGCTTGGGGCTGGCTGGTTAAACGGAAAACATCCTGGACGAATCCATCCTCAACATCACTGGCACACTTAAGCAGTTCTGTGTACGGCTCTGAAAGCAGACGCTGGCTCAGTGGCTTGACAAAGGGGTCTCTGCTCAGGGCGTCAGCTACAACGTTCAACCTGCCTGGAACATGCTTGATTTTGAAGTTATACGGAGCCAACTTCGCCACCCAGCGCTGTTCACAGGCATCCAGCTTCGGCTTAGTCATGATGTATGTGAGGGGATTGTTGTCTGTCCACACTGTGAACTGGTTGCCTTTGAGCCAATGGCTGAACTTGTCACACACTGCCCATTTCAGTGCCAGAAATTCCAGCCTGTGTGCAGGGTAGTTGGCTTGACTACGACTGAGTGACTTACTTGCAAACGCCACAGGCCTCGCTCTGTTGTCACCTTCCTGGACTTGTGAGAGAACAGCTCCTAATCCGTCAAGAGACGCGTCGGTGGAAAGGATAAAGGGCTTGTCGAAGTCTGGATGTGCAAGGACCACGCAGCTGACCAAAGCGCTCTTCAGTTCCGCAAAAGCTTTGTCACACACTGCCGTCCAGTCTTGTGGAGTTAGCTTGCGAAACGTGCCACTCTTTCCAGTCTTCGCTGTCCTGCCCCTACGCTTGGCACCTGCAGTCAGACAAAACAGAGGCCTGGCAATGGAGGAACAGTTGGGAATGAAATGCTGATAATACAGGACCATGCCCAAAAACGAACGTATCCTCTTCTGGGACGGTGTGCAGCCATCAGCTTCCATCAGGTCTGTTTTCTCAAAGGACGAAATCACGGCAACTTTCTCTTGATCCACAGAGACTCCACTGCTGTCTACAATGTGGCCCAAAAACTTGACTGACCGCCTCAGGAAGTAGCACTTCTTCTGTGACAGCTTGAGGTTGTTGGCTCTCAGCCGGCTGAAAACAGTTCTCAAACGCTCTAGTCCGTCATTAACAGATGGTGCAAAAGACAGAAGATCATCAAGGTAACAGAGAAGGCTGGAAAAATTCAAGTCACCGAAGATACTGAGCATCATCCTCATGAAGGAGGCTGGACTGTTACATAGGCCCTGAGGCAAACGGTTATACTCGTACAACCCCAGCGGAGTGGTAAAGGCAGTGAACTTCCTGTCAGCTTCATTCAAGGGGACATTGTAGAAGCCGGATGTCAAGTCCATTGTACTGAAAACAGCATTGCCTCCGAGCGCAGCGAGGCAGTCAGACTGATGGGGAAGAGGATGGGCATCTTTAACGGTCCGCGCGTTCAACCACCTGAAGTCTGTGCAGATACGCAGGTCGCCGTTCTTTTTCCAGACCATAACTAGAGGGGATGCATAGTCACTCACAGACTTTCTGATGATTTCACGCTCCTCCATGTCATTCAGTACTTGCCTCAGCTGCTGATAATGCGCTGGTGGGACGCGCCGATAGGGGAGACGGAAGGGACGGTCGTCTGAGAGATGAATCCTGTGAACAAAGTCTTTGGCCTTTCCGCAGTCAAGAGAGTCTTTTGAGAAGATGTCACTGTACTCTAAAAGCAGGTTCGCCAACTTGGCTTTGTCAGCAGGAGAGACCTCACAGCCGTCCAAGTCAATGTGATTCAAGCCAGCCTCATTCATCGCCTGGGCAATGTCAGTGGGCATGCTGATACGTGGTGCTGAGCTGGGAGCGGTGTCCTGGGTCTGACACAGTCCCTGGGAAATGTTCAAGTCCTCCATCGCTAGACATGACGACACATCAGCTATCTTAGCATTACGTCGTAGAGTGATGGGCTTCAGTGTTGGATTTAAAATCTTCATCGGGACCCAGCGATCACCCCACATGGCAGTCACAAGCTTTCCGACTAAAATGTTTCTTGGAGCAGAGCGAGCAGAGGTGGGCTCAACAATGACGGTGCTGCCAGGTGACACAGGAACATCACTGGGAAGTCTGCCCCACACTAGATATTCTCGCTGTGGGAGGAGGGTTACACTGTGCATCAGCTTCACTGTTCCGACTCTGTCACACTCACCTGGGCCTTCCCATCGTGACACACAGCTCAGCAGCTCCAGAAAACGCTCACAGTCAGGATCATCACTCTTGGAGGAAATCAGCTCCCAGTATTCCTTCTTGCTTCTCATGCCTTGAAGAACAGACTTTATCACGTTTGTGCCAATTATGAAGTCATCTCGCTGGCCTGGAACAACTAGAGTAGGTACAATAAACTTATTCTCATACACTTCAATTTCAAGGTCATAGAAACACTTCGGGTACGTTGTCTTACCGCCACAGCCCACAAGCACCACATTCCCGGGGATTAACTGAGCACTGGGCAAGACACCAGCAGACTGAAGTTTCTTCTCTGCCTCTTCACTGAGTGTACAAGACATGGAGCCAGAGTCTAGCATTCCTCTCAAAGCGACATTGCCACCTACCAGCACTGGTGTGTAAAACAGCTCGCTTGACCCTTCAAGTCTCTGTGAACTGATGAGAATCGGCACCTGTCCCGCTGGCAAAAGCTGGCAGTTGTTACTGTAGATTGAAAGCAAATCTGGTTCTCCATTGAGGGCTTCTGTACCATCACCCACGCTTGCCCTCTCACAGCGTGGGGCCTCTAGTTTGACGGCATGGTGTTGGGCTGTGCGGACGCTGGACGAGACACATTGGGACAGTCGTTCTTGAAATGACCAGGCTGGAAGCAGTGGCGGCAGAGTTTCAGTAGCCTGCAGTGGCTGAAGGTGGAGTGGTCAGCGCTGCTGCACACACGGCAAGGAGAGAACGCTGGTGGCTGACGTGGTTGCTGGCTGCTGACGCTGTTGAGGCTGCGTCTGACGTGACACTGACTGGGGGACAGAGCAGAGTGTGATGACCTTACTCAGCATGCTTACCACTTCTCGCATACTTGGCTCTTCCTCTGCACGATGCACAGTGAGTGGCACAGCTGTGGGTGGCTGGTGAAGGAGGGGATGACGTGTAGCCTCTGACTGCACATTGGAGTGGTTGAGCTGCGTCGACTGAGTGACTGCTGCATGGACAGGCGAAAAGGGAGGAGGAAGCTGACTCACTGAGGCCCCACGACGTAGATCTCTCTGGTGGTCATCCAAACGCTCCTGGACCTCTGAGGCTGTCCATTTCCCAGCTGGTTTGCTTTTGAAAGACAGGGCGAGGTGAGGGTCTGGGCAGTGAGTAACAAACATCATCACAACTTCAGCACTCATGTCTTCAACACATTTACCCCGCCTGCGGAGGCACTCATCAGCAACATCAATGGCCTTGTTTAATCGCACCCAGTAGTCAAGAGCACTCTCACTTGTCTTTGGAAGTGTGCAGTAAAAGTCTGCCATAGGCATGCCAGAGTAAGGAAGCTCACTGAAATTCTGCTTCAGTATGTCGAAAACAGCTGCAGGACGGGCATAGGGGTCAACATCTGGGCTGCTACGCAGTGAAACTCTCACTATGTCCCTGGCTTTCCCCATCAGTCTGCTTGCTATCACATCATACATCTCAGCAGTGCTGCACTTACGTCTGCGCAGGTAACTCTGCATCAAATCTTCCCACTCATGGACAGTGCATGTGTCAGTCTGGTCGCCTCTGAAGAACGGGGGAGGCTTAACATCTGACTGGACAACCACATTCAGCCTTGAAGCATCAAAGCACCCCCCTGAGCAGGTCTGTGTGGCATGTACTGGGGCTACATGACTGCTATGCATAACATGTGGGGTATTGTCAATGCCATGTGCCTGTTCTCTATGTGTAGTATTAAGATAATCAATAGCATTAGTGCCTACCTGCCCTTCTGTGTGTCTAACTGCATGTGTAATGGGGGTTGAACACGCTACGGGACTCAGAGCTGACTGGCCTACTCTCTGATAACTGGCCTCACTGTCTAAACCCATAGAGTAACCTCTCCCAAACCCATGAGAAACATAAACACCATTCATCTTGGACAGCGACATTTTGACTGGAGTGATTATGCAAACCCAGAAAAAAATACGTAATGCAAAAGTGAAAGTGAAACTTAAAAATATCAGTAAACAGTTAGGGATAACCTCACTTCTTAAATGAAAACGCTACACACTGATACTAGGCATCAATAGGCTATAGAAATACTTTCACAGAATAGCCCGTGAAATATTCAATATAAAAACCGTATGTTAAAAAAACACCGCGCTTGTCAAAACAGCGCTAGACTTAGTATGTTCAAATTACTTAGAAACGTCAATTACGCTAAAGGCGTAGAATGTCCTCCTAACCTACGCACAAACCGCATATAACACAGCTGCGCGATCTCATCCAGCAGCCAGTCGAGGAGAGGGACTAGCAGCGAGGTGGCAGCGGCAAGTTCAGCAGCAGCGGTCCCGGCGATCCAGCGAGCGTGGACCTGACGAACCAAGGGTCACGGCACCATTGTAACGGGTGATGACTTCTGCGTTGTGTTGAATTAATTTGACGACCCAGAATTACTGCTGCAAAGTTGTTTTATTGCCTGTACACAGAAAGGCACACATACAAACGTTGTCCCTGTTAGCTGGCTCCCTCCACTCCTCAATCCAAACCAAAACGCAACAGGAAGCGTACGTAACGTAACGCAATATAATACATTAATGCAAAGATATAAGAAAAACATGGCACACCTGTACACAGAAAGGCACACATACAAACGTTGTCCCTGTTAGCTGGCTCCCTCCACTCCTATAATAATCAAATACAGTAGAAACAAAAAGAAATATCACAGTGAGTTAGCAACTACAGCATAACTACACTGGAATCCACAGTGGGGCTAATCCCCACATGTGGCGTGTCTCAAAATCATAAACATAACTTACAGAAAGGCCATCATGCAAAAATAACCCAAAAATAATGCACATAAAATATATACAAATAAAATAAATACAATTACAGCTACAGATGGCACTTTTATATATCAATATTTACATAGATTAGGATTAGCCTAAATCTCCAAACCTACCTCAATCCAAACCAAAACGCAACAGGAAGGAGGAAGAGGAGATAGGGAAACATAAGACAAGGGGGAGAAAGGAGGGGCTACCAGGAACCTCTAACTGTATCAGGGTACCATAGAAACTATTTAGACCAGATCTTGTGCAATTATATATTCATAGAAAGGGGGACCTTTCAACCTGTTACACATTTCAGAGGGGTTTTGTTCTTTGGTTTGTTTCCATTTACTGTAACAATGCACTTCATTGTTTTTGCAACAGACTAAAAGATTACAAGGTAGACCAAGGCGCAGGAAAAAACTTTCAAGTGTCCATTCGCTTGTGTCCCCATCGACAGTGGGACCCACAACCTGGTAATCCATTGTCCTCTATATTAGCCTACCTCTTGATCTCATGTCATTGTTTTCCATTGTAAAAGTGCTAGCTTTTCAGTCACATCACAATCTGAATGAAATTCATAATGGACCCTTTAGACTAGCCTTTGTTGCAGTTTCATCTCAAAAGGGCAATATCTTCCAGAGCAATGAAAATAATCCCAACCATCCTTTCACAATGAACCCTTTCAGACGAAGCAAGATACTCTATCAAAGTGGTTGAACCGAACAGGATTGTTGTTGACACTGGCCGGGTAGGTGTTTGTATAGCCCAACTATCCAAATCAAAACAGTCGTTTTTAATTAGAGCAGTGACTCCAGATACCTTCCTCGGTAGATTAAGCTATGTAGAGATGATAGCCTGGGTATACCCATTGTATGCCAATAACATTGAAGGCAGTTTGGTATGAAATTTACTTCTTTTTTCTTTCTTTTCTTTTCTTTCTTTCTTTCTTTCTTTCTTTCTTTTTTTTACCTTTTGTAGGGTCACCAACCCCATTCTCTTCTTTTTGATGCAGTGTGGAATGAGAACACTAACCAGAAGGATATTTACGAATCCACAGCGAAGGTAAGATTACATATTTAATAGGCTAAGATAGAATTTTGGAAATAGTTTTGTGTAGCCATGCATGCCTGACTCTGGCAGCTAAACAGCACTTACCGATAACGGTCTAGAAGTCACGGGAGAAAAATGTCATTGAATCGCAGCATGATAAACCTGCGGGTTATGGCCTAGTGAATTATGAGGACGGGAAGACGCAATGACTCAGGCCTAACGTGCAGTGCGTCTCCTCAGCCTCTGGTGGGGTCCCTCTTGCAGGGCTACAACGGCTGTGTCATCACTTACGGCTCCCCCTGCAGTGGAAAGACTTACACTATGCTTGGCGGGAGTTTGACGGGAAAGCAGAGAGGCATACTCAGCCGCGTGTCTGAAGACATTTTCAATGGTATCCTTTCGATGACGTTTGAGACGACTGTGCTTGAGACAACTGTGTTGTAATCACTGCCTGTTCAGGATAATATGATTTAACTGTGGCTTGACCTTTTGTGGGGAAACACAATGCAGTATTTGTTGAATTTGTTGGCCTTAGGGAACTGGACGAGGGTGGTTCTCACACTTCAGAGTCTGACCAGAAGGCCCATCATCACCTCTTCCAGTTCGCCGAAAATAGGAGAGAATAAACTATAAAATGAAGCATCCCACTCTCTTTTCTCTGTAATTATTGGTCTGATTGTTTGTAGACTTAGGCTTATCCAATGTCTGCAAAGGCATTTCGATCCATGTCTGTTATACTGCCTCAAAGAAGCTGAAGATGATATGATATTGGCCAAACTGATTTGCCTTGCATTGTGCTGGACCATTCCAAAGCCTATTCATTTTTTTTTTTTTTTTTTTTAAAGATATTTTTTTGGGCTTTTTGCCTTTAATCAGGTAGGACAGTATAGAGATGGACAGGAAACAAGTGGAAGAGAGAGATGGGGTGGGACCGGGAAATTACCTCAGGTCGGAATCGAACCCGGGTCCCCGTTGTAACGGTCTGGCGGTCTGGCGCTCTAGCCGCTGAGCCACGGCGCCTCCACCAAAGGATATTCTTGAGTGATGAGAGATCTATAGGAACGAAGTAGGTGATGAACCTATTGTCTTTCTACTGATCATTCGTAGACAGCAAAGGTATGTGTCGTGCTACAGCAGTGAAACAGTTTTCTCCCCAATCCCTTAATGATTATGTTCAGCACACGAAATCTCTTCATGCAGTGTCAGAGTATCCTTCTATCATATTTCCAATGAGAAGATCTATGATCTGTTGGTAAGTTATAACTCTCTTTCTCTCCCTCTCTCTCTTGCTGTGTGTGTGTGTGTGTGTGTGAGTGAGTGATTGAGTGTTTGTGTATGTGTAAATGGAATGGATATCCATTTTGCTTGCATACCATTCTTTAACCAAGTCTCTGCCTGTCATCAATCAGAAGCTTTCACATTTTGTAAGCATGAATTACAACAATGATTCCATTCAAATGGTCCCAATGCATCTACATTACTATGCGCTGCAGCATGTAAACGTTGTTTGTTTTGGACCTTGTATTGCTTTCGTACGATGTTCCCATTCTCTGGAAAATGAAAACCCACACACATCACCTAAAAAAAAAGTGGTTGGGAATCCATATGAGTCCCATACTACTACAACTGACCACGAGTGACACAAAAATGCACAGGTCTTTTTTTTTTTTTTGCCCTCAACAGCACCTTCCAGGCAGTACTACCTTCAGGGCACTACCCCCTCCAATTCAGAGTTAAGATGATGGTTAAGGGGGTGACGGTTAGGGTCAGGGTTAAGGTAGTGCCTAGAAGGTGCCGTTGAGGGCAAAAAACACCATCTTAGCTAGCCTGGGCCTGCCCATACTTCCTGTCACTGCATGAAATTTCGCCATCAAGTCAGTATTGCCAAGGATGCAATTTCCACAACTCTCAAGCTCAGAAAAAGCAGGACCCAATGAAAAATGAGCAGGATGAAGGAGGCGAGCTTACGATGACTCTGTCCAGCTCTGTCCCATAACATTGATAGAAGTTTGATAGCGTTTGATAGAACTTTAGATTAATCCTGCCCGGAATTCCTGGGCAATGCTAGCTTTGCCAGAACACAGTTCATTTCTGAACGTGGTCGTGCAAGCCGGCTACAATCAAGCTGCTGGACGTCACGTGACCCATTTCTCTCTTCCAGGACAGCCAGCCCTCTGAGGTGAGCCGCATCCATGAGGGGGAGGAGGCGGTGGTGCTGGAGGGACTGCAGGAGGTGGAAGTGGCCTCTTCACAGGCTCTGTTCCAGGCTTACCGACGTGGGGCCGCCAACAGACAAGCAGGTGAGGAGGTGTAGCCAAAGTCAGTTTGTGGGTTCCTCAGCTCATGGGTCTTCTTGAACCTGCAACCTTGTCAACTACAACAAACCCATGGCTGGAATGTGAAGTAGCCACAGACTTGCTATCTGGCTACTTTTCATTCCGGCACCTATGCTAAGCTAAAGCGAAAATTGGGGATGCCAGATAAGGAAAACGCTTGCACTTACACCAAAATGCTTTTACCCGCATATTTAACTAGAGGTAAGAGGGTGAATAGATAACCCATTTTCATAAAAAGGTGGCATATCCCTTTAACTACAGAGCTGAGGCTCCCAACTCAGCGGTTAGAAGCATTCTTAAAGGAGAGTACCGGAGTGAATTCAAACATAGCCCTGTTGAAAGAGCTTGGTAAATACGCTAGTTAGCGAGTGGAGCAAAACAATTTGGTACAGCACAGACCGAACGCGAACGCAGAAGCGAACAGGCACTTCACACTGAATCAATGGGACCTGACTGTTGGAAACCGAAAGTAAGATCTGAGGTTACATTGACTCAATGTAAAGTGTTTTGCGTTCATAGGTCTATGCTGTTCTAAATTCTTTCATTTCATGCGAAATATATTGCTGTTAGTAGGCTCGTGCAGCAGGGCTATGCTTGAATTCACTCCAGTATTTTCCTTTAAGGCGAGAAGTGTGAGGATTTACCACATATTGCCACCAGCTAGTCCAGGCTAGTTGGCATCAGTTCCAGAGGCATGGGCCATATCATACACACACTCGCACACCTTCGTGCTATGGCCCCCACAGAATTCACTATGGATATCTCTATGGATGCTATGGGATGATTAAATTTCCTGATGCCTCTATCTTGTCTGTGCCTGCCTGTTGCAAAGTCCACGACCAAGGCAACTTTGACAGGACAGTATACTGTCTGTGTGTGTATTTGATCATGTGTATGTACAGTATATCTTGTTATGGATGATAGGAGATTCTTGAATTTCTCAAGGGATGAATATTGTACTATTCTGTTCTATCCTGTCCTAGATGTGGTACTACTGAGGACTGTATCTGTTTTTGTTAAGGCCTTGTTGTTTAGCAATCATCATATAAACAATGGAAATGATCATCCATTTATTGTCATATAACAATGGTTGTTTAGCAGTGCTTTTGCAAAGCTTTGTCCAGCAGTAACAGCAGGCATGAGAAACGTTTTTTTTTTTTTTTTTTTTTTTTTGGCAAATGCTGTTTTTTAATGTCACAGATTTTAGACAGACAAACAGCATTAAACATGCCAGTCTGCATTATGCTGTGGCTTATTTCGTTAACTGTAGGCATGCAGTTGCGCAAGTTGGCTGTATTGTCATCACAGTTGTCATGTGAAATTATTGTCTTATACGTCTTCCCCAGCAGAGTTGCCACAAATATGTTGGCCTCAAAATGTGTCATGGCACACATTATCCACTCACGTACTGTAGATGTACACTGTGTTCTGAACAGCCAATCATTTAAGGCGGTATTCTCCTTTTGTCCAAAAAAGTGCGAAGTGCAAACAGCTAAGCAAGAAGCTAAGCACTTTTTTGGACTTAAGCACCTGGGAGAATACCGAACTTACTGCACAGTGCACAATATACTGTACCGGTAGTAATATAGCATTACAGCTTGTGCTTGGATTCCTATAGAGATACAGCTTACAGTCTTCATGGAGCAACTAGTTATGAACAACTGGTCTTGGCCTC
>JAODXP020000018.1:638195-677491 GCA_027497455.2 Sardinella longiceps | reverse complement strand
GTATTTATGATGGTAAGTCAGCATTTATTTTATCTTATAGTCCATCGTGCAACATGGGCTAATTTAAGGGGTGACACGCTTTTAGGAGCAAGTATGGTAGACATGCAGACATTAACGTGTTTGTGCAGGGATAACGCTCACCGACGGCAACGTTAGGCCTATAGCCTACACTTCTTGTTTTAATGGAATAATGGACAAACGAGTTATTATGCGTAACACTATGTCAGGGGTCTCCAACAGGTAGCTATAGGGAGCTGCTCTTCGTAGCTCTCTAAAGGGCCAAAGGAAATGTAAATATTGCCCTTTCATAACATAGTCACAAATCTATTAAACCGGTTGAAATCTAACTTTCTATGCAAGCAGATTCAAACATCCTGGTGAGCTCTCATAATAATTACTGTTGGTGGAGCACCTCATGTAGGCTACCCAAAATATAGGCTATAGCCCACCACAGATTTAGATGACATAGAGTTTGCACTGTGCCGTGAGTGGGTCGGATAGTAGCATTAAGTTAACATTTCTTCTCAATGCTGCCCGGAAAAGGTAAAATAGTAGAGCAGCTCTCGGCCACACTGATTCTCTTAGAGGAAAAAAAAGGCTGGAGACCCTTGGCCTATGTGGCAGTTTATATTCGTAGTGACCGGAACATGTCAGTTTGGAAATGTCTAGCTGCATCTTGGTAAACATTTTAGAGCAAGGGTATACTACGTGCCAGTATCATTTGCGGTGGCATTAACCAAATATTAGCCTACTAGCCTACATGTCGACATAACGTTTTCCAGATGTTCAATTTTTGCAACCTTCAGAGTAGTCAGAAGACATGATAGGTAGTCTTCAATACGTTAATTGTTAGTGTACGTCAGTAAGTTAGTGTTTGCAAATATTGTTAGTGTACGTCAGTAAGTTAGTGTTTGCAAATATTGTATGGTACCATTGTAGCTTCATATGATAGGCAATGTATTTATTTCATTAGCATTCAAACCATCCATGCATTGTGCATGTCACCTTTTTAGGTGCGTTTGCAACATTAACACTTTATCCTCAATGCGATGTAATCCAGCGTTGAATGTGGAACACATAAGACCTCTCGAAAAACACGACTGGAAAAACGTTTGAATTTTATGTATAAAAGTAACAACTACTCTTATGATGACGATTGACACAGGAAATGTATTTGTTCTATTTACATATGTACAGGTCCAGGAGGTACAGGTGAGGACGAAGCTGATGATGACCTGCAGAAGAGGGGACAAGCTGTTAGTAACATGCAACTGCAAAACTGGCTTTTCATAGATCAACAGCAGATATGGGTAACTGGTTAGCCTACCTCATTGGTGTTTAAAAAGAATTAGCTTTGTCAGCTTCGTCCTCACATTTTCACCCTTGAATTTGTTAGTGAATTCTTTTCCCAAATGGAAAAACCTGATCTTTGTATAAATTTCTGATATTCTTTTTATTAATTTGAAAACATGATTGTCATTAATTGGGTTATCGAAAATATGATTGTTTAAAATAGTGAATGTGTCCTTCGGCCTTGCCATTGTGTCATTTAGCACGCTTGATGTTACAGCGTCTGCAATTCCTTTTCCTGAAAGACACAAGGATATAAGGTGTTTTTTATTTGTCACATGCATATGATTATCAGTGTAAACTAGAAAAGTTCATGGAGATTGCAGTCCTCTGACAAGGTGATGTGGTGATGGACACAGACTCTGTAGCAGGAGTGTCAAACTCAAATACACAGTGGGCTGAAATACAAACACTGGGTCCAATTGGGCGGCCGAACATGTTCAGCATTTATTAACTTAATTATAACACATATGAATCTGGAAGTCGTCTTTCAGTTGTCTAATCAGTTATTGGCAAGGCCAGGGTGACAAAGTATTTGAATATAAAAAAGATATGTAAACCTTTCAGGGACTTGGAGCTGATTTTTATATATATATATATATATATATATATATATATATATATATATATATATATATATATATATATATATATATCCTTATATATATATATATATAGGGTAGGCCTAATGAGGTATGACAACCTACATCAATATATATATATATATATATATTTTGATGTAGGTTGTCATACCTCATATATATATAGGGTAGGCCTAATGAGGTATGACAACCTACATCAACAGTGTTAACACGTGACATGTGCACAGTAAGCCAATCAGGGTCGATTACCTAGGGGAGTCAGATGTTTTTCGCGCCGATATTTTGTTTCCAGTAAAAGTAGAAACAGTTACAGTTACTGTGATAACGGTATGTGTGACAGTCAAGCTTGGTGAAGACGAGAGATAGTCAACTGGACGGTCCACTGTTGACCTGTACACTAGTCAGTCACCTGATAAGTCATGAAGGAAGACTTGCAGCAGGTAATAAACGTGAAATAGTTTTAAATCGTGTACACTAGGAAAGCTCGAGTGATTAGCTGCTAACATGTAGCCTAATCATCGCTTGTTGACGTTATCTGACGAAAATCGGTTGAATGTAGCATAAGCTATTGTCACTCGAAGTGTTCAGCTACATGTAGTTAAGCGGTTTGATTTGATTGAAATAGCGATTTTATAGTAAAACAATTTATTTCAGCTGTGTTAAGACCTACAGCGACGATGATTTTCTGTAACGTTAGTACGTTAGCGCTTTTTTGATGCCATCTTGCATTATGTTGCTTGCAAAACGTCAGCTTAGCACGTGAGGAAAATATGCCTAAAATGTATAGTATACCTTGAAGAAGCTCGCCATTAGTAGCAGCCACTGACCTCAAAAGGTCAGTGGAAGCAGCAAGCATTCTCTGAGATCAAGAATTTACATAACCTGTTACATGCGTATAACTAAGTCATGTTTGCTACACTGACTTTTTGAACTAAGTCAAATGTTAATCATTTGTGAGTTTATAGTATACCTTGAGGAAGCTTGCCATTAGTAGAAGCGAGCATTCTCTGTACTCGCTTTTCTGTCTCTTCGCAGACCTTCATAACACTATGTGACGGCTTGAACAGTCCTCCTCTGTCCTTCAGCTCCAAGAACTGGGATGCTGCGGAGTTGGATGTGGATCCCAGGGCTCGACAACAAGTCTCGCACAAGGTCTCGTCTGATACCCTTCTGGCTACATATCCAGCAATGTAGGATATAGCGGCCTCTTTAAATTCGGACAATTTCGCCATATTTGGAGAGTCGATGTAATCATGATCTGATTGCTGTGTTGGTCTCTCACTAAGATCATATTTCCTGATGATGGCAGCATCCGAAATGGTTAATGTTTTGTTTCCCACAGTGCAGGTGTCATCGAAGGTGGTCAAGAGTGCAGTTGGGTCCTGGGCTTGGCAGTTTCCTTGTCCACTACCAATGCTGCTCCTTAACAGCAACCTCTTGTAGACTGCTGTGAACTGACGGCCTGTGGGGTTGTTGTTGAAGCCCCCAGAAGCACGCACGGCACCAAAGAATAGTTCGAGGTGGTCTTGGCTGAGTTTGTATGTCAGCAGGTATTTCAGAGGTGCGTGCTCTTCTGCCACCCAGTCATTAAAAATGCCCCTAGCACTCTGTATTGCTGTCAGGAAGCCAATGTAGCCGGTCTTTTTTTTCGTTGTGCACATTGCCTGACCATTGATGGTTTTTAGGTGGAGGATGTAGTGGAATGCCTCAGTGAGAAAGGGATCCCATGTCCCCATGTTGGACACACGTAGGGCAGACTTGTAGCCTTTAGCAAAAGGGTTTCTTGAATTTAAGATGTCAAAAAGGTGGTCGAATATGCGGATGAACTTAACAGTTGCGGCAGACTCCCTAAACTGCCTAAGTTTAAGTACATCAGTGCAGTACTGAATTGCGTCTGCAACACTGGAGCTGAGTGTTTGGGCTGCAAGGTTAACCTTCATCTTTTGTTGCCTCCATTGAATGTGGGCTTCTTTAAGCTTGTTCCCCAGCCTGAGTCCCTCCTGAGACTGTAACTCTGTGCAGCTCCTTTATGTACTGCCAGCATATTTTCTGTCCATCCTGGTCCACCAAGATGCCTGATGCATCAAAGGTGCTTCTAACGAGCTTCAGCATATGGCAGACATCAAGGAGGACATACACTTTCTTTGCTGGATTTGCTGGATGTTCAAAGAAGGACTGTATTTGTGGTGGTTCAAGGCGGGCACCCAGGCTCTCCATCATGGAAAAATGGCAAGAAGGACCATCACAGGTGAGCGAAACAACCTCCACACCAACATCGCTAAGTTTCTGAATGCAAACCTTGATGAGATTGGCTCGCTCTCTTCCACTTAGGCCATTGATGAAAAAATAGGCACATGGCACTTTCCAGGAGCTGTTGACTGCCACAACCATGAAGACCAGGACGTCTTTGGCCATGGGAGCGGAGTCGTCATTCTCAGCCTCATTGCCGATGTCGACATAGTCTCTGAAACGGCTGCCATCCCAAGAGACGTGGGATTTCATGGCCATCTCGTCCAGCGTGACTGAGCAGAGGACCTTTCTGCCCATCTTTTCCTCCTCCTCCACTTTGCCCTAAAAGCTGGCTGGGTAAAACCGGGCTCCGCTGGAATGGTGGAATACCACAGTCTATTTTGTGATTGGTGAGGGAGGGCCAAATTGATGATGATTGATGATTGATGATGCTGAATTAAATCAGCTCTCTTATTGTTATGCTGTTTGTTCAACAGGTCGATGGAGGAAATGGTTAGGGGGGAGACGGCCTGCACTGTCGGCAAAGCGCACCTCACCAGGCAGTAGCACCATGGTGTGTACTTTCTTGTACATTCATATTTATGCGTTTCAAATGCTTTCACTCAAATGCTTTGATTTGCCAAGCATGATGCTGAATTAAATCAGCCTCTTATTGTTATGCTGTTTGTTCAACAGGTCGATGGAGGAAATGGTTAGGGGGAGACGGCCTACACTGTCGGCAAAGCGCACCTCACCAGGCAGTAGCACCATGGTGTGTACTTTCTTGTACAGTCATATTTATGCGTTTCAAATGCTTTCACTCAAATGCTTTGATTTGCCAAGCATGATGCTGAATTAAATCAGCCTCTTATTGTTATGCTGTTTGTTCAACAGGTTGGTGGAGGAAATGGTGCAGTACTGAATTGCGTCTAGGACACTGAAGCTGAGCGTTTGGGCTGTGATGTTGACTTTCATTTTTGTTGTCTCCATGGTAGGTGGGCGTCTTTTAGCTAATTCATATTTAGGCATTTCAAATGCTTTCATTTGCCAAGCATTTGCCAAACATGATGCTGAATTAAATCAGCCTCTTATTGTTATGCTGTTTGTTCAACAGGTCGATGGAGGAAATGGTTAGGGGGAGACGGCCTGCACTGTCGGCAAAGCGCACCTCACCAGGCAGTAGCACCATGGTGTGTACTTTCTTGTACAGTCATATTTATGCGTTTCAAATGCTTTCACTCAAATGCTTTGATTTGCCAAGCATGATGCTGAATTAAATCAGCCTCTTATTGTTATGCTGTTTGTTCAACAGGTTGGTGGAGGAAATGGTTAGGGGGAGACGGCCCGCACCGTCGCCGAGGCGCACCTCACCAGGCAGTAGCACCATGGTGTGTACTTTCTTGTACATTCATATTTATGCGTTTCAAATGCTTTCACTCAAATGCTTTGATTTGCCAAGCATGATGCTGTATTAAATCAGCCTCTTATTGTTATGCTGTTTGTTCAACAGGTTGGTGGAGGAAATGGTTAGGGGGAGACGGCCTGCACCGCCGCCGAGGCGCACCTCACCAGGGAGAAGGTCAATGTGTTGATGTTATGACATAGGTTATACTAATTACAGCCAGGCAATTAATCTGTTCCAAGAATTTGTCCCTTACAGTGATTGCCAAGAGTGAATTAAACCATAGACCCCATTTTACTTTTTGTTTGTTTGTCTTTTTTGGATTTGTTAGTGGACCACACCTATCCTAGAGGGGACCTGCAGTGGAGAGGCTGAGTACCTAGTAAGCAGTATTAACCTATAACAGTATTCATCTTTTTGATGCATAATGCTATACTGATTGTGTTTTTTTTTTTTTCCTTAGCAAGACCTCAAAGGACAGCCCAGGTGAATCCAGAGCCTCATACTTCTTCCATTCTGTAGTGTTACCAAAGGTGTGTCTATTGATTATAACTGTAGCAGTTCCCACATCATTGCCAATGCTGCTCCTTAACAGCAGCCTCTTATATGCAGCTGTGACCTGCTCGGCTGTGGGGTTGTTGTTCAACCCAGCACCCTTTTATGTATTTATTTTTTTGTTTGTATATATATATATATATATATACTGTATTTGGTTTTCATTATTATTTGGGTTTAATTGGTTTTGTTACTTGTCTTTAGCAAGACATTATTTGAAGTCTGTAGTGTTACGAAATGTGCATGTCTTGTGTTTACAACTGTAGTACCTTCTTTAGATGCTTTGGAAATTTCTTAAAGCGTGTTGGGATGGCATCACACTTTATAGCCACTTTCTGTCCTATCCTCTCGATGTCGTCCTCCCAGAAGTGATCAGAACAAATCCTTGAGTGGACAGTTGGTGACCAATTCACCTTTCTTAGGGTTTGCAGCCACTTTGCTCTCCTCTCTTGATCAGATGGGAATCTAGATGGTCAGATACAAATGTACTGTAACATGGGGGCAACCTATGGTAGGCCTACATCTAAACTTGTTCTGTTTTGCCAATGCAAAAATATTTGTCAATGCCAATAAAGCTTGTTTGGAGTGAATTGAACTTAATTGTGTTGTTTGTGGGCACTGGAAACAGGTTACAGGTAGGTTGATTGATTGGGCATTAACAGGTTGCCATTAACTGGTTTTGTAGGCTATGATATCAGTCACATTGACAATGTATAGTTTAACACGGGGCTACTTACGAGTGAAAAGTCCTGGGAAATCTCCTCTTCTTTTCCGACTCCTCGTCCTCACTGCCATCACTGTCACTCCTTTGAGATTTCGGCTTTTTTCGCTTATTACAGCCGAATGCACAACACTGTGTACCAACCATACTGACTCGCTACAATTGATCGCCTGAAACTTTGTTGCAATTTCGATACAATGTAACGGTAATGGAACATTGTTATTTTCTTTAGAAACGTGCGCATGGCAGGGAATGTAGTAGAAGAACATTGCTTTTAGTAAAGCGCTGTTCCAGTGCAGTTCAATGCTTTTGATCATAATTATACTTTTATATAAGCTAGGTTAATTAACAGGCTACAGTCGTGCCGAGGACGTATGTGACAGCACCTGATAGAAATGCCGGTAGACCAGATAAAAATAAACTGCACACGAAATGGGCTACGTTTAATAAAACAATATTTATTAGTATAAATAAAGACGTACACAGAGCACAACAACAACAAAACGTCAGTCTATGAATGGGAGAAATAGACGCTGACATGGTTCAGTTTATAAGCGCTTAAAGCCTTCATTTGGTTTAATAACGTCTAATTCGGTCTAAATGGAGTACAGCGACTTACAGTTTACTGCGAGATGATTTCACCTAAAATGCATGGAAAACATGTTCTAACTGATCATTTTTTTACTTCCTGGACTTGCATCATTTTGAGGTCAGTACTCTGAACTACGTGTAATTACTGTGCAGTACGCAACTGCATCATTGCTACAACAGATTACCTAGTAACGGGAATCTCCTCCAATTGAAGGCACCGTTTTACACTGCGGGATGACAGGTAGTGTAGTGGTTTCTTGCGATATATACACAATACAAAAATCCATGTGGTTAAACTATTCAGATCACACCAGTTCGGATATGAATCGCAATTGAGACCACCTCCGTATGTGGGTTGTATCAGATTCAGAAAAATCGGAATTCATGTGGTTTTCTGCTGTTCAGACCACTCAAAATCAATTCTAGATACAATCTGGATATGCAAAAAATCGGATGTGTTGTGGAGAAAAATCCCACTATTTCTGGGTTGAAACCATTTTTTCAGGACTGAGCAAATTAAAATGTGTCTGAGCGGCATGCTTCCACACAGTGAGCAGGTTAACACATGTTATCGGGATAATGATACACATATTATAATTGCAGCTATGTCTTCAATCATAACTTCTGTTCCGTGTTGTAAATAAAAAATCCAGTGTGCATTAGTCCATATGGGCATGTAGTTTAAGATCACAATGCTGTTAATAAAGAACAAAAGTAAGATGCAACTACAATGCAGAACCTGAGCTAACACTGAATAGGGCACAATAAATTTAAATGTATTGTGATGCCCCCCTGATATTTGGTGCCCTAGGCAACCGCCTTGTCTATGCGTAGAACAAGCCCTGTAATCTAGAATAAAATGTTTATTTATAAACAACAGACTATTTCCTTTGACGTTACACAACAGGGGACGATGGAAAACAAAACGTGTATAGCTTACCTGGAGGGCAAAGGGGGTTTAACAGACATGGGCTGCTGTAAAAGGTTGTTCAACAAAAACAAATTCTAGGATGCCAAACCTGGGTGGACAACTCGGTCAACAAGTTGGCTGAATAGGGTAAAAAGCCTGAATAGTTTTAAAAAATTAACTAATAGGCTTAGATATCACAAAAATGAGCACATGACTATTCATGTTAGCCTAGATAGAACTTTATTCATGTTAAGATAAAACTGTAGATAAGTTTTACAGCAAAAACAGCATGGTGTCCCACAAATATTCTATTTGGGGGCAGAGGTGGGGTAGTGCACTATGCAACTGTATGGTGTAGCACATGAAGATGCATTTGTGCATGTCCACATCTGTATGGACACAGGTGACATGTCTAGGCTTCATAAGGGACTTGTTGGAATTATGTGGATGGTTTGCACAGTGACATTTCACTTTTCACAAAAAACTATATTAGACCTCTAATTACAGTACATATCAATATTTTACAAGGGCTGGATCATTTTACTTTATATTTGAGCTTCATAGGAAATAAATATGCTGTTCTGACAAGCAAGCAAAACTCAAACTCTCTGGAGTATTGAATCATTTCTTTATATACGGGGAGTATTCTCATGAAATATTGACACTGGGGGAGTTCTGGCCACCACTTGTCTATTTAATTAACAAGGCAACAGCACAGGTATATTTATACAGTTTATTTGTTTTTTTGTGTTTAGTTTACACATACCCGGGTCTTCAAGAAACCAGTTAGGCCTATATTCTCCTCCCCCGAATAAGAAAACAATTGCGTTTACACAAACATCAAAAACGGCTAAGAAAGGCGGTGACAATTAACCACCACGTCACAGTTTTATCAAAAATCTTTCAAGGGAGCAATATATGGTGCGTTTTATTATCCTCCTCCAGCCGTCTCAGAGCTCAGATTGTCACGTGACTTCACATTTCAAGCGTTTTATTATGCAAACACGTCCGACATGGAGAAGCACGTGGAGTGAAAACAATGTTCACGTCATTGTTTGTTTTCTGTTAGCAACCCTAGGCTACATTTAGGACACCTGTCCATGTTCAACATTGGCATCACTACAATACTGACTCCCACATCCATAGGTAGTCATATGGATGCAGTGTTAATATGTAGGGATGCACCAATACCACTTAAAAAAAAAAAAAAAAAAAAACGATCTGAGTACGAATACTTTTTCATACATTCTTGCCGAAACAGAGTACCGATATTTCTGAGATTGGGTTTACATGAAAGTGTGAAGCAGAAGTTGGGCCTAATATTGTGCAAATGTGTGGAGATTATGCTCCTTGTAGAATTTTGGAAATTAATTTATTTAATACAAGTCTCAATCACAGAAAACTGTAACAAAAAAGCCTCTATCAAATTAATAACAAAATATAATGCGCAGCATACAGTAGGCCTAGCAAAAGTAAAGACCGAATGTAGTCAAGGAAAACAGAATGTATGTCATCATGGTTGAAATCATTGAATTTTATCACTAAGCAGCTCAAAATATTTAAGGCAAGTTTTTTTTTATTTATTTAATTATTTATTTAACAATTATTAAATGTTATGTGGCCTAAATAATTGTATGTGGGTGTTAAAACAAAAATTGACTACCAATTGCAATATTCATATGAAACAATGGTAATATGAAGTTTTTGTAATAACATGGTACAGTCCACCCCTCTGGCTCAAAGATTGTGACAGAGAGCTACGTACATGTCCTCAGAACGGCACCGTAAAATTTAAGATTGATTGGTCTCACTGGAAAATGTGCTCCATCGTCTATGCTTTTAGTTTCTCACTCGCTAGCCAGAGACGCTAACAGATCACCGAAACCAGGTCGTTATGTCTCCCCTAGAGGCTGAAGTCGTTTAGGACAATTCCACACACCTAGTGTGTTCATTTTTGATGTGGTGAAATAGACCATTCATTGTTGAGTGGTATCGGCAGTTTATGTACGAATACGAGTACGAGTATTTTAACAAAGTATCAGCCCAATACCCGATACTGGTATCTGTATCGTGGCAACCCTATTAATATGAGTGATTGAAATATTTAAACCACTAAAACAGTCCAAACACAATGAAAACAGCATGTGACACAGGGCGCAGCCATGTTGGAGTTGTCATCGGAGTTCTTGCTCAGTCTAGTCTGAGCTTTACGAGGATGCATACGAGGACGCGTGTTTAAATGTGGTCTTCCCCTCTCGTTTAGGCTACACTTCAGATTCATCAGACACTCACATTACGTTCACACTGTCCATGTCTGTTGACAGATGACGGGGGAGGGGAGTCAATTATCTTAATTCCGATTGGTTGACTGATCCGTCGCCAGCTAAAAAGTTGAAAATTTTTCAACTTTTCGACGGACGCAACAGAGCTGTTTGGCAGACCCTCCAGGATTTCGCGATGTTGCGATTTGCAACTTCAATGCAACTTCAACCAATCCCCGCCACTTCATCGCGGCCATGCAATTTTGAGGAATCACCGCACCTTTTCCGCAACATCCTGGAAGGTTGCTCGAAATATCACCGATCACTCGCGAGTGGAAGATCAACGGGTGCACCTTTTCCTGCTCCTTGTTTTGCGGTGCAAATATTACTGTTCAAAACAGCTGCTAATCACAATATTCTTGATCATTTAGGCTATTGCCATTTACGTTAAGTTTATGTTATGAGGCAAGTTACCTTAAATTACACAATTGGACTGAATGAGCTCTCTTCCGCTGCGCGTCTCTCTCTCTCTCTCCCTCTCCCTCCATGTGTGTGCGCGCGCGTGTGGATTCCAAAATCACAAGTTATCTAAATGACGAATTCAAGCGGAGTTGAAAGTTATTGCTAATGTAAGCTACTGTAGAACTATCTCCACGAAGAATTCGTCAAAATTGATTTTCACCGAGCCCCCTTTGTCATAGGACACTAAACGCACATTACGTTTGTTCCCATTCTTAGGTCTTATCAGAATTCAGAACAGTCAATTTTTTTCGGTTGTAGCCTGCATCTTTTCCATGTTTTAAGATATCAAATCCTGTTTTGGCTTGTATGAAGTACAAAGCTTATTAGATGGCTTTTATATTTTTGCATTAAAATTAAGCAGATTTTTTTTTCAGCCAAGTAATTGCCACACAGTTATTTATTGTATGACAAACAGTACAGCTCATGCCTTGCTTCATGCTGTGGAACTACTTCACTTGTAGCTTCTAAAATAAAGAGTGCTAGCTCCTTGGCAATGGCTTCACATTAGGTATACCACAGTTTTACTAATGCTTAGTCACAGTCTACTAGTGCAATCAATCAAGGCCAATATGATTAAGGTTATGGTGATGAATGTGATGAAGCGGAAGATGATGACATGCAACAACCACTCCCTCATTCTTTGCTTTACAGCAGCACTTTCATCACTATTTCAGATATATTTTTAATATAATATTTTGTTCTGGTTTACAGATGAACTTGGATGGCATGTAGTCATATAAAGGGTTGATAACTAAAACCATAATTGCCATCAGCCATCCATGATGTGCATTCTGCAGTTCGAGATGGTAAACAACCTCAAGATAAAAGAAAATCTAAAGTTGCAATATGGCATTGTTCACTGCATAGCTATAACCACCTACCATCATCAAACACATCAAAATGTGCTGCTTTTTTTTAAAAAAAAAAAAAAAAAAAAGCAAGCAACTTTCCGCAACTTTTCCTGGCCCCCGCAATTTTCTCGCAATAAAATACCTAAAATCAGCGCAACTTCTGCCGCAACTTTTCAGAAAACCTGCCGCGAAATCAAGCATTTTTGATCGCAACAATCACAAAAAAGGCCCGCGAAATCCTGGGGGGACTGGTTTGGGCGGACGGACCCACAATGCATTTTGCGAAAGCTCCATTCAAAGTCGATGAGATCCGTCGACGGACGGATGCCGTGTGAAAGCACCGTCATGACGGTTCACTGTGGGCTGTAAGATCTCTGGTTTGTTTAACCCCGCTGTGACAGCCTCCCCTTGCTGTTTGAACAGAATTGTTTTCCGTCATGTCGGTAGCTGTCATGGTAAGGAGGCTGTTGTGAGCCTCTTCAGTTCGCTTAGACCTTTCATTTCATGCGAGGGAATAATTAGTTTCATTTTTAAATAAAAGACATCTTTGTCAAACTGTTGCCTCTGCCTATGCATGTCACACCACTTGGGTAGGGTACCCTACTGAAAAGTAAAGAATAAGTAAAGTGTAATTACCTACCCAAAGCTACTTGTAACTACACCCTAGTATTGGATGCACGGGCTGTAAAATGAAGTGCGTACAAGTTGATCCAACCCTGGCTTTCCTACGCTTCTGATGCCTTTTCATTTGAGTCTGACACCTGAGTCTGAGATCTTGGGATGTCATGATATGAACACTGTACCTCTTGGCGGTCTCAGAGAGGGTTTTTCTATGGCTGTTTTGGCCTTTGACTTCTATGAAAGGGTTCTTGTGTACACACTAAGAGAAATCCTCTGCAAGCAAGTTCACAAAACTTTACCCTATTTTCTTGACAGTGAGTTCACATGCATAGATCGTTCAAGTGTGCCGACAACATTGAGTTCCTATGTGAAGCTGAGTGAACTCGACAGAACGAAATACAAAATGGGGTAAGTCAAACCAGTTTAACATGCTGTTGAGGCCCAGACTGAAAATGTTCCTGTTGATGATTACATTATTCCTCTAAACAAAATAAATTTGTGTTGTAGGCAGTTTGAGGTCCAACAGCCATATGTGTTGGCTCCAGGGTAAGTACAGCCTGTAGACTAGAGATACAAATTCATGACCACACTGCCACTCTGCATCAAACTGCCCCAACAGTTCTGAAGTATCACTATTCAGAACCTGTGTTTGTTAGACTGTTTTTTTTTACAGTGACTCAAGAGAATGAAGAGCTACTGAGTCATGAGAAGATATTACCTTTATGTTCTGGAAAGTGTTATATTACAAAACATTTTAATGAGCATATTAAGTAATATCTCCTCACATACATTACAGCCTACACTCCATGTCTGAATTCACACCTATTGATAATCACACTCTTGAAAGAACTTTAATGCAGCTCAACTCATCCACCTGCTGTCTAGATCCATTACCCACTTGTTTCTTCAAAAGTGTATTTAGCTGCTTGGCAGAGGAAGTCCTTAACATTGTGAATAATTCTCTTCTGTCAGGCTTTTCCCCACCTCTTTAAAGACAGCTGTTATGAAACCCCTCCTGAAAAAGAGTAATCTTGACTCCTCTCTGCTTAAAAACTACAGACCAATTTCTAACCTACCATTTATTGGCAAGGTTATTGAGAAAGTAGTCTCTAATCAAATTAACAGCTACTTAAATATGAATGGCCTTTATGATAACCTCCAGTCAGGGTTTCGACAACATCATAGCACTGAAACTGGTCTAGTGAGGGTTTTAAATGATATTCGCCTCAACACTGACAAAGACAAATTAACTGTCCTGGTACTTCTAGACCTTAGTGCAGCTTTTGATACAGTTGACCACAAAATACTCTTGCACAGATTAGAGAACTATGTTGGATTCTCTGGCAATGTTCTTAAATGGTTCCAGTCATATTTGGAAGACTGGGGGTACATATCAATATGCTTCCTCGGGCTCGGTCCTCTGTCCTCCGTGCTTGTGCCCCGGAAATTGTTCGAGGCTCGACGTCATCGAGGATGTCTCAATTGTCTAATTGCTGCGAGAAGGAGAGAGGAACGAGGACGGAGGAGAGAGGAGAAAGGTCCGATAAGCGAGGAAGCACAGGTGTATCCTTTGCGGAGAAAACGCGGAAGCGCGAACAGCGGGAACGTGCGTTCATTGGCTTGAATCGAGAGTCTAAAAAGTTTAAATGCCCTCCCATTCTGTCACCCCAACATCCAATTAAAAAAACGAGTTTGCTATTTGCGAAAAGGGAATTCATATGACTGTTTGGAGCAAGGAAAAAGCATATTAGAAATAATAAAAAAAACATCTTCAACTTCAGCAAGAAAGTTGATTGTTTAGTCGAGTTTATTATGATGTGCATTGTCCGTGGTTATAAGACAAAAGTGAACTGATGCAAAACAGATCGTGGTTTAATTGTCTTGGTTTAATTACATTGCATTATGATGAATAAAATTGTTTGGTGGTTGTTATAGCCTATATTTGATGAAGATAGCATTTATTTTGGTCAGTTGTTTCAGAGATGTCATCTGTAATGGACGTCTCATACTAGTGATGCATGAATCAGGAGGACATCTCATTTCTTATATCTGTCTGCCCTCGATTCCTCCATCCTCCGATCGTTGCTTCCTTGCTTCCTTCACGGGAGGAGGGGCTAGGTCGGAGGAAAGGTTGGAAGTGAGGAAAGGAGGTCGGAGGAATTATGTATTGAGATGTACCCAGAGATTACTTTGTCTCTAATCTTTAAGGAGTACAACTTGCCCTATCATTGTTATGCTGATGACACCCAAATCTACCTTGCTGTGTCACCAAATGATTTTAGTGTTTTAGACTCCCTGTGTCTTTGTGTAACCAAGTGAAGTGGTAAGGGTCTTGGCAGTTTAGGTTTGCGACTACGCCACCTGGGGCCTTTCACCCCAAGATATGCTTTACACTGGGTTTTATATAGAACACCTAACTTTGCACAAGTGGGTTCTCCACACAGGTAAGTTAGTAAAAGGAAAGAGGCGTAGTATTCCAATACAAATAAATATTTATTAATAAATAATCAAAACAAGAGAAATGGTATTGCTTTCGTAGTACTGGGCTAGTGGGGGCAAGAGGGGGAGCATAGTGGCTGCCACCACAGATACAGGGAATTATCCAAATGGCACAGAATAGTAAAACAGCAATAATAGGGATTTACCTGCCCTGGCAGAAGAGCAACACTCATACATGCACACATCCGGTGCTCTCGGTTCTGGTGTCTGTTCACACACACAAACACGCATACGCAAACATACACTATTAAGCATAAACACTACAAAAGGTGATGCAAATGGTGGGGTGCAAGTTACCACTACAAATAAGGTGTGACGTGAGCGGAGGCTCGATTCCAGTGACGGGCCCCGCGGACAGCCGTGATACTCTCTAGCCAGGAGAGAAAGAAGACCACAGGTTAAGGCCTGGTAACAGACATTATCATTAACTCATGTAGCTAGATACAATTAGCCTAGGCAGCCACTATACCCTCCGAATAAGAAACCTTGCAGTTAAACTGAGCGAGCGAGAGATTAAACAGAAACCAAGAAAGAAACAAAATAACGTTACACAAAGCAAAATAAAGAAGGCAAACATTAACATAAAATTAACGGGAGGCAAAGCAGCAGTGGCAAGTTCTGCAAGAACAAGCCAATATTATACATAGGCACCGTAAATCCAAAAGGCAAGAGATACGGATTAAAATTACAACAGAACATTTTCTCTTTACCTGCGTGTCCGACAGTAACCCGTATGTATGAGACCGTGGCTCGGCAAGCTCTGTCACCACTGGAGCCAGCTTGTATGCAAGACAATTGGGCATGTTACAAATCACAGAAAGATTTAGAGAGACTTATCCATGCATTTATTTCATCTAGGCGTGATTATTGCAATGCTCTACTTACTGGTCTCCCAAAAAAGTCAATTAAAAAAAGTCATTCAAAATGCTGCAGCAAGACTTCTTACAAAAACTAAGAGGAGAGAGCATATAACACCAGTTCTAAAATCTTTACATTGGCTCCCAGTTCACTTCAGAATTCAGTTCAAGGTTTTACTACTTGTCTTTAAGACATTAAATGGTATGGGTCCAAACTACATTGCTGAAATGTTAGTGAAATATACACCTGGTAGATGCCTCAGATGTAGTGGAACTGGTCAGCTTTTAGTCCCTAAGGCAAATACTAGACAAGGTGAAATGGCTTTTAGCCATTATGCTGTTTTTTGTTGGAATCAGCTTCCTATAGATGTTAGATCTGCCCCCACAACAGCTTGTTTTCAAAAGAAGCTCAAAACAGCTTTATTGCTTTTGATTAATACCTCTTCATAGTGAAGGGCTATTGGTTCTTTTTGCCAAGTTTTTGTTTATTTGTACATATTTTTACTTTTGTTTTGTTTTTGTTTCTCATGATCTTAATGTTTTTATATACTCTCATTATTATTATTATTATTATTATTATTGTTGTTGTTGTTTGTTAATTGTTATTATTGTTCTTTTCTTTATCCTTTTTGAGCACATTGAATGATAGCTATGTATGAAAATGTGTTATATAAACTTAGACTTGAACATGATCACTCAGTGCAGTGATTTAAAACGCAGGGTTGTAAAAGTATCTTTTCTGTTCTCTATTTTTCTACAGGAGAACTGACATTTTAACTGTCACCCCATGGCTGGCACCTATTGTATGGGAAGGGACCTTTGATTCAAAATTAGTTGACACCATGCACAAGCCCTTAAACATCACGGTAGCATCGGCTGTTTTTGCTATTGGAAAGTAAGGACTTTGCAAAATTTTGACTCCTCAAGATTGAGAATGAAACGGTTAACAAAAATACGAACGTATTTATGTTCCAAAAGTCTTTAGCACATGCAAATTCCAAAGGCGTACACTAAAGTCAAACACGTAACAGTAAATCTGAAGTTGTGAATATTCATTTTGGACGCGCACACTAAAGTCACAAATGCGTATTTTCTCTACCATTGTAAACACAGAACAGGGGCTACAGATTCACAATATTATGACCATTTTAATTAAGGAAATTGTAAATCACAATTAATTAAGGGAAATTTCATTTTTTTCAATGTTTGTGTGTATTGCCTTAATCTGCATGATTTCTTTAAGCGATTTTGCTCAATTCTAGCCATTAACATCAGCAAATGTGAAGAAAAAAAACAGACAGCAATTTAGTTACAGCAGAGTATATTATAGGTTTTGTATGGTGAATGACAGTTGGTTTTCAATTGGTAAGTTTCCATCCAACTTGCAATATGTGTTTTATTTATGTAAATAACAAATCTTTTGATGGAAACCACTGTAACATTTGCATCTTCCCATTAATATGCACATAAATCTAATTTGATTGGGCTAGCAAATAGGAGGGGCCCATGGTAGCTTAAAGTTTAAGGCTCCTCCTGTTTACAGTGATGGAGCGAATTTTTACAAACCCTCCACGAAGTGATAGGTTAGCTAACTATACAAAACCATATTTTGACCTCGATAAGCCATCAACCTAAGCACAAATGTCGTCTGATCTCGGAAGCTAGTAGTGTCGGGCCTGGTTAGTACTTAGGCCGTGGACGCAAGGCTTAAGACAAATTCGTCTGAATTGTATGACATGGTTATATTTCAAACTGTACGTCAGCTCACACATAACCCCCTACTACTACCCACACTAGAGTTGTATGTCTCGAGACCGGTCTTGGTCTCGAGACCAATTTTACGTGGTCTCGGTCTCGTCTTGGCCTTGACAGTCTATTGTCTTGGTCTTGTCTTGGTCTCGGATCCCTTGGTCTTGTCTTGGTGTCTTCCAAGACCAAGACCAAGACAAGATAAAATAAATGCAATAACTATATATTTTAACGAGATCGAGTTTCCCGATTTAAATTATTTAAATTTTAGCCTATAAACACCGAGACGCACCAAAATGAAAGTGAGGGCGCGCAAAAGACGCCCCTAGCTGCAGCAGCGCAAAGCTCTCAGATGCATTTATGGACCGGTCTCTCTCAGTGACAGATGTAGCCCTAGCTCTAAATTACTCTCCTAAAAGTTTACTTTCAATTCGCAAAATGCAGCCTAATTAATTATGGAATGTTCGCGTATGCGTAGGCATGTGTTATGGCTGAGCAAGGTGTCATGCTAGTTAACGTGATCTCAAATGTATATGGGAATTAAATCTTTCATCTTTCATTTTGTTAAATTTAGTGTAGGCTAACGAGAAACAGACATCCCAAAAACTCCTGTATTTAATGGTTCATGGACTCTTGTGAATGATGTCAAATCTCTTGATATGAAGTCTTTCCTGATCGCAAGATTTATAGGACAAACAGTATGAAACAGTGGAGCGTGGGAATATTTCGAACTCTCACTCATCAAATCACTTTATCGTTAAGAGCTTCATGCAGGACGAATGGAAATAAAAATGCATTTCACTCTAAAGTAAATTGAGCAATGCATTGTAATATTATGTCCACTTGCCTCCAAAGTTTATGGGAGAATATTATGAATGTGAATAGATAGATTGTGATTAGTGGCGGCCCAGACTCTTATCAGGCGATAAATAAATGAACGCCGCTAATGTATTCTCATAGTTGTCTATATTGCATGTAAGGGATAATCGGCCGACGAGGTGTCCAGTTATTCATTTATAATTGTGGAGGCGGAATCTAGAACTCCGGTGACGCGCGGAGCGCGAAGACGGAGTTATTCCGCCAAGACAATTATAAATGAATAACTGGACACCTCGGAGGTCGTTATCCCGCTTATCTCCCGTATCTATCTATCTCTCGTATATTTGAAGAAGCGTATAAAACGTAAAAGAAATATGCAACTCAAATTTAAAAGAAGCTAACCTGTTCGGTTTGGGTACTACTTTCAGTTGAAAGTAGATCTACCAGGTTGCTTATTGTTGTTATAGTTACCATTCTGAAAGGCATTCATATGGAACGGTAATTAGTTATTAGATGAGTTATTTTTTGGAACTACTTCCAAAGTAGCCGGTTATCTGGAATTAATGGCCACCTAGCAGCCAATCAGAGAAGAGAATGGCGTTCTGAAGGGAGATAACCCGAAAGAATCCATTCCACTTGATAGAATAGCGAATGTATACCGCTGATAATCCGCTCCGGGTTTTGCATTCTAGCAGAAAAAGCAGATCAAACTCTCTGGTAAAAGTGCAGGCTGCCCAAAACTGTGAACACCAGCCCCATTGTCACCTCACAAAGTAGGCTAGTTTATCCTTGTATTGTATGTCCTCGAAATAAACTCAGGCCATGTTAAATTAATATTCAATTAAACAAATAAGTAGGCCTAGTAGCCTAGCCTATAGAATCTTTGGTATAGACAGAGTATACTGGTAGGCCTGGTTGGGTTGCCAACTTTAAGAAATCCAAATAAGCAGTTATGGGCAGATATGAATGAAATGCATCTCAGAAAAGTATAGAGCTTAATTTTGTGCTGAGCCTAGCCTACTTTAAAAGTGCAAATTTAAACTGTATATTTGTTTTTGTAAAATATTAAATAAAATATGATATTTTGAAATGGTAGTGTGATGAGACCAGTGGAAGCAAGGCCAACATAGCCAACATAAAATTGAATGTAATGGAGTTGACTTTGCCATTCTCTATTTTTTATTTTCTGCCCGCATTGCTGCTATCCCTATCCACATTGTTGCCAACAGTTTAAATAGTACTCTCTAATATGGGTTGAATATTAACAAATGTTTTCTCAAATCAAGTTATAACTTCCAACATAGCCTAGTCTACTTTTTTTTTTTTTTTCCGGTCTCGGTCTCGGCCTCAATTTGTCTCGGTCTCGGTCTCGTCTCGGTCTCGTTAGCCTCTGGTCTTGGTCTTGTCTCGGTCTTGTTAGCCTCTGGTCTTGGTATTGTCTTGGTCTTGGTCTAAGCGGTCTTGACTACAAGTCTAACCCACACTACTACCCAACATGGCAGCGAGGGCATAAAACGTTACATACCACTGCAGACCAAATGCTAGGTCGCAATCCAGTCCTCTCCAGTGATGGCCATGAGAGTTACGACTATCTAACTATGGTGCCTCTTTGTAGAACGGGATGTTACGTGTTCAAACGATTACACCTGTATTGGGCGTGGGGCTAATTTGGTCATCAAGTGAACGGACCCTGCCACACAAAGACTTAGCTCCGGAGTGAATTCAAGCATAGCCCTGTTGAACAAGTCTGCTAAATTCACTAGTTAGCGAGTGGAACAAAATAATTCGGAACAGCATAGACCGACTGCAAACACAGAAGAAAACAAAGCACTTTACAATGAATCAATGGAAACTGATTATTCGAAAACAAAAGTAAGATCTGAGGTACAGTATCGTTGATTCAATGTAAAGTGTTTCGCGTTCGCTCTATGCTGTTCCAAATTATTTTGTTCCACTTGCTAACTAGTGCATTTAGCAGGCTCATCCAACAGGGCTATGCTTGAATTCACTCCAGAGCTATCCTTTAAAACAAGTTAATGAGGGCAGTGGCAACTACCAGCACTGACTGGCACAAGACCAATTGCGACTTGTCACACACTTTGTTCAGATTGCCGTCCAATTCCGATTTTTCGCACATATCCGATCAAAATCTTATCTTTCTGACAGGCCGTTTGCAGTGCTCATTGGAAGTGTACAGAAATAAAGATGAGTTTTCCTCCATCTCTTGATACATTCTTGTTATTTGTAGCCTTGTGTTACGGCCTCACTTACCAATCTGAGAGAAACAAACCAACATTTTACCCTTCGTGGTTTTGTTTTTAATTCTGGGCATGATGCATTAGGCTACCATAGTAACCAAAGTAGATTTGATGAAATGCAGACATGCAGATTGGTTCGATGATGGCGAGACATGTGCTCTCTTTGGCTGGTTGAAGACCAGGCGTGCAGCAGCCTTCTAGATCATAATGGTTTCATCGCAAAAGTTGGTAGACCTGTTAGAAAGGCATAGAAGAGAGAAAACCAGAGTCTGAACCAGGAGCTGGGTTGCATGTTGGGTAAGGTACGGCCTGATTTTCCTAATATTGAATATAGAGAAATAGCAGGACGTAGCCACATAAGCAACATGATCAGCAAACTGCTGGTCATCAATTATTACGCTCAGTTTTCTTGCAGCCTTGGTGGGAGCAACAGATAGGGAGTCTATAATGATGTATGTATAATGATGATGTTGTGATGTAGGGTTTGCTTGGCTGGGAGGACCAGTGGTTCAGTTTTGGAGAGGTTCAGTTGGAGATGGTGGTTTTTCATGCAGATATGTCTGAGAGACATGATATCCGTGTTGAGGAAAAGACATAAAGCTGGGTGTCATCTGCATAGCAGTGGTAGGAGAATCCATGCGAGTGGATGACTGGACCCAGTGATGTTGTGTACGGGGCAAAGAGCACAGAGCCTTGGGCACATACTCCTGTGGTAAGGTAGTGTTTGGCTCAGGTTTTACCTAGCCATGACACATTGAATAGACGTCCAGTGAGGTAGGATTCGAACCAGTGCACCTTGCCACCGCTGCCCATGCTTCTGAGTTTATCCAGAAAGATCTATGAAGCCAGATTGGTTGGAATATCAAGGAGGTTGGTATTACTGGCAGTAGGCTAATGAATTGGTCCCTGGACTACTTAAGCTAATGTAATCCAATTATGGGATATTAACAAAGACGTTTTGGACGTCAGGCATGCTTATGTTGAAAATTAGCTGAAATGTTTTGAGACATTTTAACACGGTTTAAATAGCCTTACATATTCCACCTAATCACCTTCATGTTTTTTACCTATAAAATGACAGCCCCGTCCTGTCAGTAGGTTTATGTAGGCATTCATTGACAATCTAAATGAGTTTCTTGTGTTACTTGTGAGAAATTAAAATGGTTACTCAAACCTTTTTTCATCCCAGTTCTGTAACTTAGCTAGATGGCCAACTCATCATTAATTAACCCCCAGCTCCACCTAGTGGAGGGGATGAATATTGCATATCCCAGAGTACAGTACCCTTCATTTTTATAGACTATATAAAAATATTTGTTATTGTATCGGTAAGGGCCACAATTAACCAATAATTATTGACTATTGGTATCGGCCCTAAAATTCCATATTGGTGCATCTCTTATTATCATTACATTTCTGACCTTTTTCCAGATATATTCAACTTCTGAAGCCATACCTGGAAAGTGCTGAGAAGCATTACCTGATCGGATACAGAGTTCACTACTATGTCCTCACGGACCAAGCGGACAAGGTTCCTCATGTGGCCCTGGCACCAGGAAGGTCTCTCACGATAATTACTGTTCCAGGCTCCAACCGCTGGCAGGAGATAGTTATGAGGAGGATGGAGTTTTTTCGCAAGGCCATTGAGGACCACCAAATCCTCCAAAAGGCCCAGTTCATGTTCTGCACTGATGTAGACATGGTGTGGGAGAACCATTTTGGTGCAGAGGTTTTGGGTGAACTTGTGGCAGTCATTCACCCTGGGTACTACGCAACCCCCCGTGGACAGTTCACCTATGAGCGCAGAAAAACTTCCCAAGCCTACATTCCCCCAGAAGAGGGAGATTTCTATTATGCTGGTGCTTTTTTTGGTGGTCATACAGATGCGGTATATAGACTGACGAAAGACTGTGAGGAGAAAGCAAACATAGACTGGAGTAACAACATTGAGGCGATATGGCAAGAGGAAAGTCACATGAATCGTTACTTTATTTTGAACAAACCTACCAAATTGCTTTCTCCAGAGTATTTATGGGACAAAAGCAAACCAGTACCAAAAATCGTAAGAGTGGTTCGATATGGCTCAATAGTAAAGAACTATGCAAACTTGCGACCCAACTGGGGCAAAAACTAAGGAATGAGATAAAAGTGCATAGAATGCGGTGTGGGGGCTTATTGGTGAGCATTGAACATTTCTTCCTGCTTGCAACTGCACTATTTTATATTCTTCAATTACGCAGACCAAAACATCTCAGATTCGGGAGTCCAGACTGGCACAGGTCAACTGTTAAAATTACATGAAAATCATTTCATTAGATTTTTGGTTTTAATCTGTTTTTGTTGTGGTGTCTTCAGTTTTCCATGTCTCAGCCCTTAGCAAAATCTACACCTGTCTTGTATGCACATAAATGCTACCTGTATGTGCCACCGGAAACTGAATCTGAATAATATATTTTTGATTTTGAATTGCTAGTTGAATTATTCAAGTTGTTCCAAGTTACTGAATTGCCCTAAAAGTAATTGGATAAAATGAAAAGTGTTGACAACACTTTTTGTAAAATACTGTTTTGTAACAAAAAAAAAAAAAAAAAAAAAAAACCTTCACTGTAAAGTAAGGAATGTAAAGATTGAAGGTTTGAAGTCAGTGATGGATGTCAAAAACATAGAAATGCCATAACGTACAGTATTAGCATTATGAGAGTCTGTGTATTGGGCCTGACTGCATGTCAACTGTGTAAAGAAAAACACGTTGCTGTTTGATGGAATGGCTTTATTTAGAGCAATTTGTTTCTGTTTTGGTGGTGTTTGCATAGAGAAGGTCTCTGCGTTTTGAAATGTAGACTTGTGATTTGTTTACAAAACTTGAAAGAAAATTAACTGTTCTGCTAACTGTGTGTTGTCAAGAGTTTAGCAAAGGTTGTTTAAGTATATCTTAAATCTTGTTAGCTATTGTAAAAAACTGTAATTTGTTTGGAATTTAATTGTTTTATTTGAATCATCGCATTGAAAAACTGAATCCAAAAAGTATAATTTAAAATTGGATTTATTAGTTAGGAATTGAAATCCAATAAAATTTGATCTTCACTGAAAATTCAACTCTCTAAACCTCTTCACATTTCAAACTTGCTACATCCAGGTACTTGAGGCTGATTAAATGATCGCTGAGGTGGATTTAATATTAGCCTGGGCGAAAGCTGACTGTTGACTCTGTCTGTCTGTCTACAGTCTGGCCCAATGCAATTGAAATAGGTTTCCATTTGGATATGACGTATTCTCTCACCTGGCTCTCACGCCTACAACTTACGTTCATTAATATCAGATCTCTGCCAAGTTCCAATCTATTTTGACATCATAGTGGCAATAAGTCCTCAATATCAAAGATGTTAATGTCATGTACCAATTTTGTAAATGTAATTCGAAAGTAGGGGAGAATAACAAACGCGTTCCTATGGTATAGGACTACAAAGCTGCTGCAAGTTCTGAGACATTGCTCTAACCTGTGTGCTGATTGGCTAAACCGTAGGGGTACCGAGGGATACAGAGCTAGGCGCTCTGGGCCAGACTACGTATGGCGATAAAATCGTTTAGAGGTACGTGGGATGGCATCGCCAGGCTAGATGAATATAAAATCGTTGGAATGTGGATGCAAAATGTTCTGAAAACGAGAGTGGATGATCGCTTTCATTGTGAATATGCATCTAGGCAGCACAGCATAAAAGAGCCTTAACCCTTACCCTAAACCCCACTACCTGGAAGGCACCATTGAGGGCAAATGATACCAAAGATCTATTGGAGTACCAGGGCAGACTACAGAAGTTAGGGTAAGTTCAAATCACAGAAGGACTCATAAGTAGCACAGATAAAGCTCAGGCGTGCAAGTAGCACCGTAAGCCACCACTCAATTGCCCTGTGTGGTAACCGGCAATTAGACAAAACATCAAAACAAACAAACATAAAGAAATAGGCCAAAGAAGATGGGCCAAAGCACTGCCACACCTGCTTTTTGCTTATGTAACGGGTGATGACTTCTGCGTTGTGTTGAATTAATTTGACGACCCAGAATTACTGCTGCAAAGTTGTTTTATTGCCTGTACACAGAAAGGCACACATACAAACGTTGTCCCTGTTAGCTGGCTCCCTCCACTCCTCAATCCAAACCAAAACGCAACAGGCTGCGTACATAACGTAACGCAAATACTATACATTAATGTAAAGATATAAGAAAAACATGGCACACCTGTACACAGAAAGGCACACATACAAACGTTGTCCCTGTTAGCTGGCTCCCTCCACTCCTCAATCCAAACCAAAACGCAACAGGCTGCGTACATAACGTAACGCAAATACTATACATTAATGTAATCAAAGATATAAGAAAAACATGGCACACCTGTACACAGAAAGGCACACATACAAACGTTGTCCCTGTTAGCTGGCTCCCTCCACTCCTAAAATGATTAAATACAGTAGAAACAAAAAGAAATATCACAGTGAGTTAGCAACTACAGCATAACTACACTGGAATCCACAGTGGGGCTAATCCCCACATGTGGCGTGTCTCAAAATCATAAACATAACTTACAGAAAGGCCATCATGCAAAAATAACCCAAAAATAATGCACATAAAATATATACAAATAAAATAAATACAATTAAAGCTACAGATGGCACTTTTATATATCAATATTTACATAGATTAGGATTAGCCTAAATCTCCAAACCTACCTCAATCCAAACCAAAACGCAACAGGAAGGAGGAAGAGGAGATAGGGAAACATAAGACAAGGGGGAAAGGAGGGGCTACCAGGAACCCCTAACTGTATCAGGGTACCATAGAAACTATTTAGACCAGATCTTGTGCAATTATATATTCATACAAAGGGGGACCTTTCAACCTGTTACACTCACCCCTTCAGAATTGCACAAAGATCTGCAAACATCTAACCTGCACTGTATACTGGCCATTAGAAACTCTCCAGCTTTAAAAGCTGCCTTCCTCATAAGGCTAAAAGAAAACTGAGGTTGATCAAGTCTCAGAATCCTCTAAAGGAAACAGGGATGCCGTATACACCCCATAGACTAATGCCTACTGCCTACAGTGACAGAAAATTACATAATAAAATAAGGCACTTCCAAGAGAAACTCACTACATTATACAACCCCAAATTCAAAAAGGGTCAATAAACAGTAATGAAAAATACTCTTTCTATTAAACATGGATGACATGCCTGTCAGGGACATCATCACTAAGGACGGACTGAAGCTGAACCATAGATTCAATCAACCTACACACTGGCCTAATAACTCGACCAAATCTAGAAGTGTGGGGTGCGTGTGGTGTGTGTGAAGTGTGTGGAACAGGAGCTTGTGGCTGTGTGTGTGTACTGGGTGGAGTGTGACTGGAAACATCAGTCAGACCATGCTCGAGAGGGGACTCTGAAGGAGGGTCAGCCAAGACAGGATCTTCGGTCACATCTTCCGCAGGCCCTGGAGTGACGTCTGAGTGCTGTGAGACCCATGACGACGTACGATCTCCTACAACTGCATCCAGAGAAACTTCGTCCGAGGGGGGAACGGACACCACATCACTGGGAGCTGCATGCTCAGAGTGAGGCTCATCCTGGGCAGATTCCACTTCATCCTCATCTGTTGAGCTCTCATCTAGCTTTTCACTCAGAGGCAGAAAGTTGACCTCCAACAGTAGGTTTCGGTGTACTACTTTCTCGTTCCCTTGGCTGTCCCGGATCCTGTAAACGTGGAGCGCTGGCTTGGCAGCAATGACGGTGTAGACGACGTCTCCCCACCTGTCTGCTAGTTTACGTTTTCCTCTGCATGCCTTGTTCGCCACCAGCACTCTGTCTCCTACAGACAATGACTGACCTTTGACCCTCTTGTTGTACTGATCTGACTGATGTCTTTGCTCCGACTCTGTGTGTTTCTGAGCGACAGACATGGCAGACTTGAGATCTTTCAACAGAGAGTGCACAAAGGCGTCATAGTCACTGACTGTGTCGTCCAACAGAACACTGTGGAACATCAAGTCCACTGGGAGTCTCGGGACACGGCCGAACATGAGATAAAATGGAGCGAAGCCAGTGGTCTCATGGGCTGTACAGTTGTAGACGAACGTCATTGTCTGGACCATCTGAGGCCACTTGTGTTTCTGTCTAGGCGGCAAGGAGCGGAGCATGCTACCCAGAGTCCTGTTGAATCTCTCTGTTCCACCATTCCCCATAGGATGGTAAGGAGTGGTGTGAGACTTGGAGACACCGGCAAGATGAAGAAGTTCTGTAATCAGCTCACTCTCAAAGCTTGTTCCCTGGTCAGAGTGGATGCGTTCAGGGAATCCATAGACACAAAAGAACTTGTCCCACAACGTCTTAGCTACTTTTCTTGCTGTCTGGTCCCGACAGGGAAACGCTTGGGCTAACTTTGTGAAGTGGTCCGTGATTACAAGAACATCAACAGACTTGTTGTTGTGATCCTCTGCAGACCAAAAGTCAATGCAGACTAATTCCAGTGGAGCAGTTGTCTTTATGCTCTCCAGCGGGGCTCTGGCAGCTGGCTCAGGTGTTTTACTCAGTACGCACCTCTCGCACTTCTTGACATAGTCACGGACCTCCCTCTCCATGTCACACCAGAAGAACCGTTGGCGGGCTAGGTGGAGCGTGCGGGCTTGACCTTGATGACCAGCGTGATCATGGACTCCAGCTAAAGCGTCACATTTCAGCGCTCCAGGCAGCACATACTGAAATCGCTTGTGGTTTGTCAGGGGGTCTTTGCAGACTCTGTACAGGACACCGTTCAGCAGGGTCAGCTTGTCCCAGTGTCTTAACAGCTGTAGAGTGGACTGACTCTCCTTACAGCGTTCACGGTAAGATGGCCTCCGCTTCCTCTCTACATAGGGCAAAACGGCTGCGATGGACGGGTCACGCCGCTGATGAGACTGGAGCTCTTCCAGTGACATGGCAGGCAGAGCAGGCTGGCCAACAGGAACCACATCGGACAGGCGGTCCACCACAGACATAGCCCTCAGCTGTGAAGCAGATTCCCAGTCACTGTGACTCTCAAGCAGCGTCGACACCTCATCCTCAGAGAGAGACGCACGGGAGCTGGCTGAAGACTCAGACATACAGGACAGTGCTTGGGGCTGGCTGGTTAAACGGGAAAACATCCCGGACGAATCCATCCTCAACATCACTGGCACACTTAAGCAGTTCTGTGTACGGCTCTGAAAGCAGACGCTGGCTCAGTGGCTTGACAAAGGGGTCTCTGCTCAGGGCGTCAGCTACAACGTTCAACCTGCCTGGAACATGCTTGATTTTGAAGTTATATGGAGCCAACTTCGCCACCCAGCGCTGTTCACAGGCATCCAGCTTCGGCTTTGTCATGATGTATGTGAGGGGATTGTTGTCCGTCCACACTGTGAACTGGTTGCCTTTGAGCCAATGGCTGAACTTGTCACACACTGCCCATTTCAGTGCCAGAAATTCCAGTCTGTGTGCAGGATAGTTGGCTTGACTACGACTGAGTGACTTACTTGCAAACGCCACAGGCCTCGCTCTGTTGTCGCCTTCCTGGACTTGTGAGAGAACAGCTCCTAATCCGTCAAGAGACGCGTCGGTGGAAAGAATAAAGGGCTTGTCGAAGTCTGGATGCGCAAGGACCACGCAGCTGACCAAAGCGCTCTTCAGTTCCGCAAAAGCTTTGTCACACACTGCCAGTCCAGTCTTGTGGAGTTAGCTTGCGAAACGTGCCACTCTTTCCAGTCTTCGCTGTCCTGCCCCTACGCTTGGCACCTGCAGTCAGACAAAACAGAGGCCTGGCAATGGAGGAACAGTTGGGAATGAAATGCTGATAATACAGGACCATGCCCAAAAACGAACGTATCCTCTTCTGGGACGGTGTGCAACCATCAGCTTCCATCAGGTCTGTTTTCTCAAAGGACGAAATCACGGCAACTTTCTCTTGATCCACAGAGACTCCACTGCTGTCTACAATGTGGCCCAAAAACTTGACTGACCGCCTCAGGAAGTAGCACTTCTTCTGTGACAGCTTGAGGTTGTTGGCTCTCAGCCGGCTGAAAACAGTTCTCAAACGCTCTAGTCCGTCGTTAACAGATGGTGCAAAAGACAGAAGATCATCAAGGTAGCATAGAAGGCTGGAAAAATTCAAGTCACCGAAGATACTGAGCATCATCCTCATGAAGGAGGCTGGACTGTTACATAGGCCCTGAGGCAAACGGTTATACTCGTACAACCCCAGCGGAGTGGTAAAGGCAGTGAACTTCCTGTCAGCATCATCCAAGGGGACATTGTAGAAGCCGGACGTCAAGTCCATTGTACTGAAAACAGCATTGCCTCCGAGCGCAGCGGGCAGTCAGACTGATGGGGAAGAGGATGGGCATCTTTAACGGTCCGCGCGTTCAACCACCTGAAGTCTGTGCAGATACGCAGGTCGCCGTTCTTTTTCCAGACCATAACTAGAGGGGATGCATAGTCACTCACAGACTTTCTGATGATTTCACGCTCTTCCATGTCATTCAGTACTTGCCTTAGCTGCTGATAATGCGCTGGTGGGACGCGCCGATAGGGGAGACGGAAGGGACGGTCGTCTGAGAGATGAATCCTGTGAACAAAGTCTTTGGCCTTTCCGCAGTCAAGAGAGTCTTTTGAGAAGATGTCACTGTACTCTAAAAGCAGGTTCGCCAACTTAGCTTTGTCAGCAGGAGAGACCTCACAGCCGTCCAAGTCAATGTGATTCAAGCCAGCCTCATTCATCGCCTGGGCAATGTCAGTGGGCATGCTGATACGTGGTGCTGAGCTGGGAGCGGTGTCCTGGGTCTGACACAGTCCCTGGGAAATGTTCAAGTCCTCCATCGCTAGACATGACGACACATCAGCTATCTTAGCATTACGTCGTAGAGTGATGGGCTTCAGTGTTGGATTTAAAATCTTCATCGGGACCCAGCGATCACCCCACATGGCAGTCACAAGCTTTCCGTCTAAAATGTTTCTTGGAGCAGAGCGAGCAGAGGTGGGCTCAACAATGACGGTGCTGCCAGGTGACACAGGAACATCACTGGGAAGTCTGCCCCACACTAGATATTCTCGCTGTGGGAGGAGTGTTACACTGTGCATCAGCTTCACTGTTCCGACTCTGTCACACTCACCTGGGCCTTCCCATCGTGACACACAGCTCAGCAGCTCCAGAAAACGCTCACAGTCAGGATCATCGCTCTTGGAGGAAATCAGCTCCCAGTATTCCTTCTTGCTTCTCATGCCTTGAAGAACAGACTTTATCACGTTTGTGCCAATTATGAAGTCATCTCGCTGGCCTGGAACAACTAGAGTAGGTACAATAAACTTATTCTCATACACTTCAATTTCAAGGTCATAGAAACACTTCGGGTACGTTGTCTTACCGCCACAGCCCACAAGCACCACATTCCCGGGGATTAACTGAGCACTGGGCAAGACACCAGCAGACTGAAGTTTCTTCTCTGCCTCTTCACTGAGTGTACAAGACATGGAGCCAGAGTCTAGCATTCCTCTCAAAGTGACATTGCCACCTACCAGCACTGGTGTGTAAAACAGCTCGCTTGACCCTTCAAGTCTCTGTGAACTGATGAGAATCGGCACCTGTCCCGCTGGCAAAAGCTGGCAGTTGTTACTGTAGATTGAAAGCAGATCTGGTTCTCCAATGAGGGCTTCTGTACCATCACCCACGCTTGCCCTCTCACAGCGTGGGGCCTCTAGTTTGACGGCATGGTGTTGGGCTGTGCGGACGCTGGACGAGACACATTGGGACAGTCGTTCTTGAAATGACCAGGCTGGAAGCAGTGGCGGCAGAGTTTCAGTAGCCTGCAGTGGCTGAAGGTGGAGTGGTCAGCGCTGCTGCACACACGGCAAGGAGAGAACGCTGGTGGCTGACGTGGTTGCTGGCGCTGCTGACGCTGCGTCTGACGTGACACTGACTGGGGGACAGAGCAGAGTGTGATGACCTTACTCAGCATGCTTACCACTTCTCGCATACTTGGCTCTTCCTCTGCACGATGCACAGTGAGTGGCACAGCTGTGGGTGGCTGGTGAAGGAGGGGATGACGTGTAGCCTCTGACTCTACATTGGAGTGGTTGAGCTGCGTCGACTGAGTGACCGCCACACGGACTGGAGAAAAGGGGGGAGAGAGCTGACTCACTGAAGCCCCACGACGTAGATCTCTCTGGTGGTCATCCAAACGCTCCTGGACCTCTGAGGCTGTCCATTTCCCAGCTGGCTTGCTTTTGAAAGACAGGGCGAGATGAGGGTCTGGGCAGTGAGTAACAAACATCATCACAACTTCAGCACTCACGTCTTCAACACATTTACCCCGCCTGCGGAGGCACTCATCAGCAACATCAATGGCCTTGTTTAATCGCACCCAGTAGTCAAGAGCACTCTCCCTTGTCTTCGGAAGTGTGCAATAAAAGTCTGCCATAGGCATGCCAGAGTAAGGAAGCTCACTGAAATTCTGCTTCAGTATGTCGAAAACAGCTGCAGGACGGGCATAGGGGTCAACATCAGGGCTGCTACGCAGTGAAACTCTCACTATGTCCCTGGCTTTCCCCATCAGTCTGCTTGCTATCACATCATACATCTCAGCAGTGCTGCACTTACGTCTGCGCAGGTAACTCTGCATCAAATCTTCCCACTCATGGACAGTGCATGTGTCAGTCTGGTCGCCTCTGAAGAACGGGGGAGGTTTAACATCTGACTGGACAACCACATTCAGCCTTGAAGCATCAAAGCACCCCCTGAGCAGGTCTGTGTGGCATGTACTGGGGCTGCATGACTGCTATGCATAACATGTGGGGTATTGTTAATGTCATGTGCCTGTTCTCTATGTGTAGTATTAAGATAATCAACAGCATTAGTGCCTACCTGCCCCTCTGTGTGTCTAACTACATGTGTAATGGGGGTTGAACACGCTACGGGACTCAGAGCTGACTGGCCTACTCTCTGATAACTGGCCTCACCGTCTAAACCCATAGTGCAACCTCTCCCAAACCCATGAGAAACATAAACACCATTCATCTTGGACAGTGACATTTCAAATGGAGTGATTATGCAAACTCAGAAAAAAAATACGTAATGCAAAAGTGAAAGTGAAACTTAAAAATATCAGTAAACAGTTAGGAATAACCTCACTTCTTAAATGAAAACGCTACACACTGATACTTGGCATCAATAGGCTATAGAAATACTTTCACACAATAGCCCATGAAATATTCAATATAAAAACCGTATGTTAAAAAAAACACCGCGCTTGTTAAACAGCGCTAGACTTAGAATGTTCAATGAATTCAGAACGTTAATTACGCTAAGGACGTAGAATATCCTTCTAACCTACGCACAAACCGCATATAACACAGCAGCGCGATCTCATCCAGCAGCCAGTCGAGGAGAGGGATTAGCAGCGAGGTGGCAGCGGCAAGTTCAGCAGCAGCGGTCCCGGCGATCCAGCGAGCGTGGACCTGACGAACCAAGGGTCACGGCACCATTGTAACGGGTGATAACTTCTGCGTTGTGTTGAATTAATTTGACGACCCAGAATTACTGCTGCAAAGTTGTTTTATTGCCTGTACACAGAAAGGCACACATACAAACGTTGTCCCTGTTAGCTGGCTCCCTCCACTCCTCAATCCAAACCAAAACGCAACAGGCTGCGTACATAACGTAACGCAAATACTATACATTAATGTAAAGATATAAGAAAAACATGGCACACCTGTACACAGAAAGGCACACATACAAACGTTGTCCCTGTTAGCTGGCTCCCTCCACTCCTCAATCCAAACCAAAACGCAACAGGCTGCGTACATAACGTAACGCAAATACTATACATTAATGTAATCAAAGATATAAGAAAAACATGGCACACCTGTACACAGAAAGGCACACATACAAACGTTGTCCCTGTTAGCTGGCTCCCTCCACTCCTAAAATGATTAAATACAGTAGAAACAAAAAGAAATATCACAGTGAGTTAGCAACTACAGCATAACTACACTGGAATCCACAGTGGGGCTAATCCCCACATGTGGCGTGTCTCAAAATCATAAACATAACTTACAGAAAGGCCATCATGCAAAAATAACCCAAAAATAATGCACATAAAATATATACAAATAAAATAAATACAATTAAAGCTACAGATGGCACTTTTATATATCAATATTTACATAGATTAGGATTAGCCTAAATCTCCAAACCTACCTCAATCCAAACCAAAACGCAACAGGAAGGAGGAAGAGGAGATAGGGAAACATAAGACAAGGGGGAAAGGAGGGGCTACCAGGAACCCCTAACTGTATCAGGGTACCATAGAAACTATTTAGACCAGATCTTGTGCAATTATATATTCATACAAAGGGGGACCTTTCAACCTGTTACACTTACAATACTTAAGTCCATCAGTCCACCAGCCATTCCCCCTACGAGTTGATGTTTGGGCCAGAAGCCCCAACTTCCGGTTGATTTTTTGCTGGGTCTTGTGAGAGAGGGCCCTGCAACTGTCCATCCAGATCATTGGGTTGCGGCCCATGCTGAACGCTTGCATACTGGCATCAAGAACCATCTAGAATAGGGGTGGGGTTGATGTTGGTAAATTGGCAAGTCTTAAACCAGTAGCGCCACTTTCCCCAGAAGACATGTTAACATGCAAGATTAAAAGGGGGGGGGTTGTATTTCATGAATTCAACGAATTTGATCACAGCTGTGAGCAAGTGGCTGACAACGTGTTGCAGCGAAGAAGGATTTGAGAGGCTGGTGAGGAGCGTATAGATACAGACGGCAAGTACGGTTAACGCCCCCAAAATGCGAGGGTGGAGTCAGCGTGGGGGATAGATACAGACGGCAAGTACGGTTAACGCCCCCAAAGTGCGAGGGTGGAGTCAGCGTGGGGGATAACAGAGGGCAATTTAACATTATGGTGAATGGACAAGGTAGAGAAAGTTACTTAAAAATAAAAGATCGCTAAGTAAAATTGAACAAAGTCCATATTAGATGTTTTGTCTAATCATGACCTGTTTGCCTACTTGTGTTTAGACTAAAATAATTTTTTCCATCATTAGTTTATTGCAGTTACACTAACAGAAATGTCATGAGCCGTCTCTGCTCCTGTCAAAAGTAAAGCAACTTTCAATCACAAGTCTGATTAGCTCAGTTAAGCAAGCTAAAGTTAGCTACATTTACTGTGGTGATCAATGAAGTTGGCTAGTTAGCAAGCTAATGAAGCTAACAAACATCATCTAAATTGTCATCAGTATCGCGTTTGGAGGGGTGTCAAGTTCAGAATTCACATCGGACCATCTGACCATCATTACTACCTGCAGGCATTGCCCTCAAAAATGTGTCTGGCTCCTTGTAGATGGTGCTCAGTGTAACTTGTAGCTTAGCATGCCATTGACTCCTTCACTAATTTAGGGTTTGTTTTCCCCACATGGGGGACACGAGGAGCTGATTTTATGGGCGTGCCCGGACTTGCCGTCTGTATCTATAGAGACAGGGGGACCAACGAGTCATATGATTTTGACTTGCCGAATACAGCTTTAAAAGCCCCTCCCCAAGCACAAGCCCCACCCAACAATGACCACACGCCTTGTACACATCCTACTATCTTAACAAACACAAAGGTAGTGTAGGAATTTTTGTAAGATAACTTTCTGATATTTACTGTGTCCAGCCAGAGCCAAATATAACCAGTACATGGTATGCAAACAGATAGTTACTGAAGACTCAGCTCTCTAGTGAAGACCATAAAAGTTGGGTTCATATAACAGCCAAAGTGATGTCTTAGCAAATGTTGTGACACAAACAGACACAGTCATATGCTTAAAGGATGCAGTTTCAGGTCTCTAGTTTTGGCCAGAAGCCAGTACCTTAAAGACTATTGGATGGATAAGTTTAGAAGTACAAAAGGGTTAGTATATAAGAGTGGGTAAAACTCTTAGTCGGTAGAATTGTTGGTGGCATCTTTTTGTATCAACTGATTCTCCGGTGAAAGCTCAATAAATGACCTACATCGTTTGAGAAAGAATCTTGGTCTCCTGCAATCTTTTTGATCGGTCTTCTTGGGACACACACAAATTCCCACATATATTTGGCGTCACGAATTAAACAGCGTTTTAATTGGACTCGAATAAGAAACATCACCAGACCAGGTGTCTTAGCAGGGTGAGTATTTTCTTATTCATCCACCGCAAAAGAAACTGTGCGGGAGGGCCAAGTATTTCTCACCGATGTTATGCTTTCACCGTATTTTTTTAGGTCATATTTTCTTTTGCTACTTTTTACATTTTTGTTTATGAATTACCTAGGTATTCTTTTATTTCAGTAACTGAGGATAGTTCTTTTACTGTCCGTGCCTTAAGGGGGAATTGTCTTGGTGCTTTGATGTTATGTTATATGTTGTATTCTTGTCCTTTTATAATAAGATGTTAGGACTAACAAAATGTAACCGGTACTGAGTTAGGTCGCTGACAGATCCCTTCGTCCAATGTCTAAATGGGGGTTGCACATTATCGCGAAAATAGTGCAGCACTGTCAAAACTCTTATATGTGCCCCTAATACAATATAAAATTTATGTTGTGTAGGGGTGGGCTTTGCCTTGTCACTCGAGAATGCAGCGCAGGACGCTGGGCTTACGATGAAGTGCCGGAGCTAAGAAAAGTACAATTTGAGTACTTAAGAAATGTGGTGTGCTAACACTTGTTCGTTCAAAGTTTGTCTGTCTATGTCTGTGCAACATTGCTGAAAGCCATCTTGCTGGTTATGTAGTGAAAAATATTGGGCAGTCGCCCTGTTTAAACAATACGGCTGGATCTATCGATTATAATTAAAAGAAGTGGAGAGGAGTAGGTCTTCGTTTTTATGTGTAAGTTTGGAATTAATAATTGTTAATTGTTCAAATTAAGTACAGTGCAGAAGAATTCCAAACCATTTCGAGCTCGCATTCACTGCTAGAAGCACAGTGGAAATAGGAAATTTGAAGGCTGTGCGAACAACAGGGAGAAAAAAGAACGAGACTGAGGTTCTTAGGAATTGGCTTTGTGTTTCATGTTAAATGTATAGTGAATGAATGTATAGTGAATGAATGTATCTGTTTGGGAAGCTTGTGCCCGGATAATGATGTACAGCTCTTAACACAAGTTATGTTTGTCATGCTGTGATCTTGTCTGAGTAGGAAGTGTCAACAGTCAGGATTACATTTGAGATACTTGTAAACGACTGTAAGACTATACTGTTTAAAGGGGAGGAGAGAGTGAAGAATTTACTCCAGTACACAGAACGTAAACAGCCAAGTGTGGTATGCAAGTAAGAGGTGAAGCCAAGCCATACGAGACTGTTTGCTATCAGTGTATGGGATTGTTGGATTAAAATTCTACAAAGACTATTAGTCCAAATAAGATAAATTAAGCAATAGAAAGTTTGTTTTAAGTAGTTGTGAGTATAATATTTGTCCTATTGAAACTTCAGTGTCTTCTGTGACCAGCGCTCTGTGTGCCTGTTAGGCCCAGAAGTGGTGCTATACATAGCAACCAGGAAAGGCAAACTGACATAGAATGACAGACAGGAATTTGAGGTGCAGAAAGAGTCCCATGCTGTGAGAAAGGCTATAGTATGCAGCCTCCCAGCAAGAGACGTATGTAAAAATCATCAAGTCAATCAAAGTATTTCAGCAATGCATAACACGTAAACACAAATAAAACAACAGTGAAGCTTCCTGCAAGTTGATAGTACTGATAACAGGTGTAGTAGCTGTGGATACATACTTAATTCTACCCTATCCATGTGTTTCAGCAGAACTGTGACTGTTATTTGTTTTAAGAACAGAGTAGAAAGTGTAAAAGCAACTTTAATTTTCTGTCCTGTGCATGTAGGCTGCTGTCTGCCTGCTGGCCTGTGAGAGCATCTCACAGGGTGGACGTTGTAAATTATGATCTAAATTCAGCTTGCAGCTGAATGAAGGGGGGAGACAGTGGTAGGAGAAAACTATGGAGAAATCTGAAAATTTGTTTACATTTTGTGATCTAAGAACTTGTCTAAGAAAGAATTATGTGGGATAAGGATATTTTTCAGTTTAATCATTGCAGTATATAACATTTGGAAGTAGTATGACACTTGCATTTGCCTCAACAGTTGGTGTAATTGTATTAATAGCTGGATAGAGAGTTGATTTGTTGAAAGTTATGGTTTAGAGGTTGTCTACAAGAGAATTAATGTAGTACTGATGATGTAATTGTAATAGTATTGGAGCAACGTTATAGTTGTTGCCCCGTTGTTAGTGGGACATTGGCATTTTTGAAGTATGCATCTTTAACTATAAATTGAGAGAATGCATGAGACAGCTATGAGACTAATTACTAATGGTTGGGCCCTGTGATCTGAAACAACATAAGGATCTTTAACATTTGGAATTAAGGTTGGTAAGTTTGAAACAAAGTTGCATGGTTAAGTAAGTAAGGGTAAACATAAGATTCAATCAAGTCTAACAGTAAGTATAACATGTTGTATTGACATACTGTAATGCAAGTACTGTTGTAATTCAGCAATTAATGATGATTAACCCAAACTGATTATTGATTGAGATTAAGGTTGATACCTCATCTGCCAAGAGCCTGGAATAACAGCGGCCAGAAGAAGCATGAGAATAACAACGGAATGGTAAATATATCCATCTGAAGATTTTCTATGTGTCTCTAAGTTGAAGCATTTTGCCTTGCCAAATTTTGTGTTAAAGTAATGTTTGAAAAATTCTAGGATTAGATTTAAGCATTGGAATTCAACATTGATAAAATGTTGTTGTATTGAATTAGAGAATAATTGGCTTGTTTAAGTGGACTGTGGATAAGACCCCTTTTTCAGAATTAGTAACAACAAGATGAGTAGTGTTAGAGCAAATTAGTAAAATTTGTGGATCTGCAAAGTAATTCCTTCAGGAAGATCCATGTAATAACAGCATTCAGTGAAATTGAGTTCAGCATTAAAAATATTCGTAAGTAGTCTAAACTTAGTCTAAACACATTTTGCCAGTTTGTGTGTCTGTTCCAACAGGTGAACACGACACCACCACCAAATTGATAGGTGACAGTGATAGGCGTTTTTAGTCAAACACAGAAACTGCCCATTCTGGGCACTGCAACCATCAAGTGAGTTCATAGACAGTTTTCAGTAACAATATCAGGATATTGCATAAAAGAAAATACAGTCGGATAGTCATAGTTTTTACAGGAATTAGTAGAAAATAGTGATTAAGAGTTGCATTAGTTAAAGTATACAAGCTTCAAGTAAGAAGTAAGTGATTTGTGCCTTGAGTGAAATATGTGTTAAATAATTGAGAATAAATTGAGAATAAGTGTTTGAGTTAAAATAAGGCAACTTCAGTGAAAAAAGTGACGTTTGTTTATAACTGCCAGTTGTAGTTTTGAAAACTATTCAACTAATAAGAGTAAGATACATTGACTTGTGACTTGTACATTGTAGAAAATAACTATTCCTACAGCATATTGGACTATTTCAGCAGTTATAACAATATTGCAACATTGGGATATTTAAGGAGACTGTGGCTATGGAATTCCAGTGACTGGAATAAGATCAAAATCAGTTTGACAGGATTGCAACCAAGGATAAGGTGATGGGATGGTATAAGGTATAAACTACATACTTTATAAGTTTAATAGTACTCTGGGTAAGAGTAGGAAGTTAAGTTCTGAGTAAGAAATTGCAACATTTAAAACAGTTTAAGCCAAGAATAGATTTCATTATACTGATACACTTGCAAAGGAACAAGGCTATTATATCAAAACTCATGGGTTCATTCTGATGTGCAAGAGTTACGCTTTGCACTTTTTGCATTTCTTGAAGAAAAAGTTGGCTATTGGGGACAAAGAACAAAGACAAAGAACAAGAATGAGAACTGATGAACTGAAATCTCAGAGACAAACTGAGAAGAAGGCTATATGGACATGTTGTCAGCCTGCTCAAGTGAGGTCACACTTGCCAAGTGACGCTCATAAGAAATGCTGCTCAAATGAAAATGGGTGCCTCCTCCACCTTGCCATGGCTCTGCTCCGCCAGCCACAACCTCTATATCTGGGTCCTCTCCTCACAAAGACTTGCCACCAAAGCTCAAGATCCTCAGAAAAGCCAACCAACTGCCTTGCCTGATAGGAATGTGAAGGGGGTGAGCATACAATTGCACTCAGAATATCGTCCATAGAGGGCCTTGCAAATCTGAACCTTACCGGACATAATATTGATTATGCCCAGAGTTAGGACAGGAACAGTTAAGGAACAACTCACATTTTGCATACAATCATCTAACTGATACAGGAAGTAAATATTCTTGTATCCAACATAGATCTAACATAGGGAGAGCTATTGTTTACATCATACTTAAGATTAACTTTACCATCTCCTCAAATCTTGCCTTACGTAAATTTAGACTGAAACGTGAGT
>JAODXP020000018.1:631116-638095 GCA_027497455.2 Sardinella longiceps | reverse complement strand
GTCTAAAAAGCTCAAGAAAATAGGGTTGGAACCCGACACCGTCTGTTATACTTTTCATTTTTGTTTTTTTTGGTTACCTTTGACCCCAAGAACAAATAATTGGAGGGTCTGCCTCTGCCGGAAATATCGCGAAAAGAAGTTGTCCCTATTTTAGTGTATGCACCCTTCAATATTTAGCAGAAAAATGTGAAAACTTTTTTTCCTGTAAATCCTCAGTGGCTGTCAAAAAATATATTCCAGATAAACAGAATGCATGGCTGACAACATTAATTGAAAAAAAAATACATTTATGTATGATTTCCTCCATTTAATGCTAAAAGTAGGCATTTTCTCAATATTTCTTAACTTTACTTCATTGTCAATCAACTATTCCCAACTAACTTCCCAACCAACTATTATAAATCCAACCAGAATCAGTGTAAATGAGATGATTACTAGTTGGGCTATCAACTAATTGGCAATCAACAAGCTCAACAAGCCATGTTTCCACATACTGGTAACTTAACATAGTCGTAGAAGATAATGCACACTGCCAAAAGATTAAACTTCGTATATTTCTACAAAACTCACCTAGTATGAATAACAAAAGTTAATACATTTTGTTTCTAGGTGCCCTGGAAGTTATGCCACTTTGAACATAATGAGGACTTGATTATCTTTCTTTATTTTTTTTCATGTATTTATTTATTTTTTATTATTTTATTTGTTGGTTTGCAAAATTTAAGTATTCCTAGCCACATTTCCGACATGAAACAGAAAAAAAAACAATATGTAAAGGACTTTTATCAGATGGTGATATGATAATGATTATAGGATTTTATATAAAACTGTATCCTTAATAGGAATATTAGGGGTGCACAACGACTTTTCCTTCAACCAAATTTTGTCAAAGTCTGTGCTTGTCCTGTTTAGTGGCTACTACAAACCGCACTGTGATGAATATGCAGCAGTGTAGAAGACAGCAGTGTAGATGATGATGAAGATGGCCAATACCTCTTGTGGTGAGCCATATTTCCACAGTTCGTAGGAAGTATTACCTGGGCCTTTTTGAGGATACCGTTGAAGAATTTGGATCTCCCATTTTAGATTCTGACATGTGACGTGTCCACGCCCTATAGTTTGAGAGCAGAGCTATAGAGTGCTGAGTTCTAGGTTGTTCTAGGAGTTCTCCTGCCAGTCAGGAAGATGGAGAGCCACTGACAGATGGCAGGAAATTAACTCAGAGACTTTGGTGGTAAGAATTTTAGGTATGATAATCCAAAAAAGGTATGATAGTCCACAAACAGCACTGTAGCACAGGCCCAGGCTGTTCAAGGTGTTGCAGAATGAAATGCAGCCATGTTCACTGCATCATCCACTTCCACTTCCCTATAGACAGACTGCAGGGGGTCCAACTAATGACGTATGGTGATGTTTTTGAGATGAGGCAGTACTATTGACTAATTGACATTCAAAGGACTTCACAGTGAATGAAGTCAAGGTCCGTAATCATTCAATGACATGATGGAGGGTTTCTTGGGAACTGGGACGATGAGCTGGTTAGTACTACACCATCCAACAAAGTCTTCCACAAGGCTCTTGTACTCCCCTTTCCTGCCCATCTTTGAGACACCCAACAATTGCAGTGTTGTCAGAGAATATCTCATATGGTATGATTCAGAGTTGTACTTGAGGTTTGTGGTGTTCAAAGTGAATAGTGCAGGAGAGAGTGCAGTTCCACGTGGATTCCCTGTGCTGCCAACCATTTTAAATATCCAGTAGGCTATGTCATTCGGACATTTCAGAGTAGCCTAAAATGATATTGAGGCTTTAAGCCTGTTCATTACAAACTAGAATTGAACTCATCACTGATACCATAATTTTGGTTGAATTTTTATAAACTTTTTTATACAGTAACCTCTATGAGTATATCGTTTGGTGAAAAGTATGACATATGGACTGATGACTGATGGGGGAATAGTTAATTGCCAGCAATGAAGTAAATATGAAAATGTTTGGAAAAAGTGAGAAAATCGGCCATTTTTTGTACAAAACTGATGAGAAATCATATTAAAATGTGTTTTAAGATTTTTCTTTTCAGTTGATGTTGCCAGTACATATGTTCTGTGCATCTGTAATGTATTTCTGGACAGAGACTGAGGATTTGAAGAGGGAAAAAAATCATTTCTCACATTTTTCTGATGAATAATACACTGTATACACTAAAATGGGCACAAACTTTTTTCGCGATATTTCCGGCAGAGCAGACCCTCCAATTATTGGTTCTTAGGGTCAAAATTAACAGAAAAAAACACAAATAAAAAGTATAACAGACGGTGTCCGGTTCAACCCATTTTTGAGACCTTGGCTCCCTGACTAAGACTTGAAGGCAGTGTTACACCCTGTCAGGAGCTCACGAACCACCCTGGTAAACCAGGGTTTATCGTTGGCCCTTGTGGTGATGTTCTTTGTGACGGTTACATCTTCCATGCTACTTTGGAAGTAGTTCCAAAAAATAACTCATCTAGTAACTGATTACCGTTCCATATGAATGCCTTTCAGAATGGTAACTATAACAACAATAAGCAACCTTGTAGATCTACTTTCAACTGAAAGTAGTACCCAACCGAACAGGTTAGTTTCTTTTAAATTTGAGTTGCATATGTCTTTTACGTTTTATACGCTTCTTCAAATATACGAGAGATAGATAGATACGGGAGATAAGCGGGATAACGACCTCCGAGGTGTCCAGTTATTCATTTATAATTGTCTTGGCGGAATAACTCCGTCTCTGCGCTGCGCGCATCGCCGGAGTTCTAGATTCCGCCTCGACAATCTATGTAGGGGACTAACGGCCGGCCGAGGTGTCCCGATATCAGACGAACTAGTGGACGACAGACGAAGGCAAAGAACAGCCTCGACGGCGAAGCCGAAGGGCTGTTTGCCTGACGCGAAGTCCGTTGATATTCTCTGATATCGGGACACCTCGAAGGCCGTTATCCCGCTTATCACCCGGTTGCAACTAAAACGTATAGATGGTAAGCAAGTGTTTAAAACATAAAAGAAACACGTGGCTCCGTTTAGAAAGAAGTGATAAAAATGAATAACTGGACACCTCGTCGACCGTTATCCCTTACTTATCACCCGGTGGATATGGAATACTGTTTTCTGATTGGCTGTCAGGGTGTCCGTTATTTCTAGATAACAGGACACCTGAGGCATTGTTGGGTTAAAAAAGTTTCACCAGCGTTCTATATCAATGCTCTTTAGAATGCAGCCTTGCGGATCTTCTTTCATATGAAAATAGTACCCCAACCGAACAGGATAACTTCTTTCTAAACGGAGCCACGTGTTTCTTTTATGTTTTAAACACTTGCTTACCATCTATACGTTTTAGTTGCAACCGGGTGATAAGCGGGATAACGGCCTTCGAGGTGTCCCGATATCAGAGAAATAATGGACTTCGCGTAGGCAAACAGCCCTTCGGCTTCGCCGTCGGGCTGTTCTTTGCCTTCGCGTCGTCCATTATTCGTCTGATATCGGGACACCTCGGCGGCCGTTATCCCTTACATATGTGCACGCCGTGGAGTTCATTATCCCGCTTATACCACTGTTGCCACTTTTCCACTATGTGGTTTGACTAACAACATGCCCGTTTTGATGGCTAGGTGGCTAGCTGATGGTTGAAGACAAGCTAGTTGTCAGAACTACTTCTTTCCTCCGCAAATCGTCTCAATCAAAACTTACCAAGATAAACTGCCGTTACTAGTTCTAATGTACAGTTGCTAAGTCAGACGTTAATTCCATCTCCCGTTGTCAAGCGCTAAGTCCAAGATTCTAACATGTCTTGGGCTCTGTAAATTCACCGTCTCCCATTCTTCCAAACAAAGTGTGACAGAGTTAAAAACCATCGCGGTCAGAAGTTACAATGTTGCTGTGTCATGAACGTTGGTCGGGTCACTAAATTGTGAGCTTGTGTTAACGTGACAGTTTATTTAAAAGTCAGGGCGAGTTGGGCGAATTGATATGCAAGTCTGAATATGGATGGAAAAGTGGAACTACTTCATAGCCGTGCAGTTACCTGAAAAATAATGCACGTTCTAAATAGGGCATCACAATAGGAAATTTGACCAAGCAGTGGTATAACGAGCGATATTGAGTCTATGTAATGTCTACTTTTATGTTTTTTAAGTAAAGCCTTGAAAGAAGATTCGGTTTCTCTCGCGTTATTTCAAATACTGGTTGTTAGACTAGTTGCAAAAGTGGTACAGAAGAATTTTGAAGACACGGAGTGCCACTACACCCACAATCCCCCACCCATAGGAGATGAACTAGTGAGATCCAGGCAGGAGAATGAAGTGATGGTTAGGGGCTCCTGTTTCCTCTCTGGCTCTAGGTGGGTTTTCAGACAGTCCTCACCGTGTGTGTGTGTGTGTGTGTGTGTGTGTGTGTGACCCCCCACCCCTTCCCCTCTGCTGGGGTTTGCAGTGATGCTCTGATTAGATTTTCTTTCTGCTGGATTTCCTCTCCTTCCCTCTCTTCATCTCTTCATCCCTCTCTCCATCCAGTTTTCTACCATCCAGCTCCCAATAAATCAAACTCTACACCTTCATCCTCTTCATTCCATTACTCTCCCTATCCTTTTTTCATTCAACCTCTCTCTCTTTATCTCTGCTCTGTCCTTCAACCCCCCCCCTCCATCCCACCACTCACTGTCCTTCATGCTCATCCTCATCTCTTTTTCTCTCTCTCCATTTTTCCCTGCTTTCCCTCTTTCCTCTCCACTCCTCTCTCTCTTCCTCATCCCCTCTCCTTTGGCCCAACTCAACATGTCTCCATCTTCTTTAATTAATAGTCTTTCTCTTCCTCTTCCCTTCTTCCTGCCTCTCCCCCTCTTCATCTCTCCGCTGTTCTCTCTTTCCTCCTCCTCTCTCTGTGTTCTTTATCTTCCTCCTCATCCCGCTGCTCTTCCTCTTCCTCGTCTTCCTCCTCTCCCCCAATGCCCCCCCCCTTCTCCTGATAACATGCTAGAGTTACAGTCCACTCCCAGCATCAGCATCTGATACAGACAGAGAAAACGGCTGCCACACTCCATCACACACACAGTGTTTGTGTTCAGGGCATAAATCATGCTGACACACACACACACACACACAGGGCTCTGTTTCTATTCTATATTTTTATGATGTTTAGATATGAGAGATATGAGGAATTTGAGAAAAGTATGCAATTGTACACACACACACGCACACACACACACACACACACACACACACACACACACACACACAAAGACACGCACAGGGTTTCCATATGAAGGCTCTGTTTCACAGAGACCACACGGCTCCATTCAGAGCAATTTAATCCTAATGGTTCCAGCAGCCAATACAAACACAACTCCACACAAATTATTAATGGACACTCCAATAGAATGGATGGGCCAGTCAGGTTTATGTGCTGAAAAGGCCAGAAAACTCCTTGCATGTAAGGGGTATTTGGAATTTATCTGTAATTATATGGAGAAATAGACCAACATTCTGTATATCTACAAACTCAGCATTGGTTTGTGGGTATATTGATTTGTTGGGTAAGGTGTGTGTGCTTTGTGTGCTTACTGGTATGAATGAGCAGGGCTCTGTTTCTTTCATGTGCCACAGCCATTAAATGTGTCTCCTGGGTCTGACAGTGATCTGCCTAGCAGTCATCCCCGCACTGAGTGCCCTTCCTGAGGAGGCCAAGCCCACTCATAAATACAGCTCTTCAAATAGAGAGGGCTCTGAATATAGCCCTGCAGAACACCACACATATCCATAACACAACTCCAGTCAGTAGCCTCCTTCCTGGGCCAGGACACATCCAGAGCACATCCTGACAATCACATCCACTCCGACGACTGCAGCTAAAGCTGGCTCTGATATGGCTAAGGTTAGAAGGTTAGTAAGTTAGGTTAGAAGTGAATCCACACCTACAGTACACAATTCAAAGATACTTATTATATGTATGCAACATGAGAGATTTTTTTTTTACTATGCCCATGATAGACACTCACATCTATACCTTGAATATTGAAAGGTCTATTTCATGTCTATTTATTTAAGTAATCACAACCCCCAGCAAACCTTTTCCAATGAATAGCCAATCCATTCCAGCCATGCCTGAGCTCCTGCTTACAGGAGGCTTAACTCCCTAAGCTGGTAGGTCAAAGCTGAGATGGCACAATCACATCTCCCCTCTGCAGCAGGGCTAACGCTTACCTGCTCTTACCTCTTACCGCTGGTCACCAAGTTCACATTGCAGAAAAAACAACTCACTTCCATTTTATTGATGTAATGTGTATGACACTTGAGTATAGACGTTGTCGCAAAGTGTTTAGTAGCGTGCAAGTCTGATCCCCCTACAGCAGGAAGCCAATGGGAATAACAAACTTCCTGTCAAACATGGGCAAACTTTGAACAGGGTCCATAGCAGAAGGGGGTTGCCAAGGTGACTGGAGAACACTAACTGAACATGACGGGATCTGACATGCTCTTACTTTTATGTGCAATGTAGGCATAACACTCCGAACAGATAATTAGGGAAACCATTACAAATAAACTTCCTGTTTGACTCCAAACAAGTGTGGGTTCATCCATCTTTGCCAATGCTTAAACCATTATATGCCAAAAGGGTATAATTTGCAGTCAAACACTGCTTATGTAAGACATGGCTTATGTTTGATGCTTTATGGATTAAAAGGCTTGCTACTGAGACGGTCCATACAGGAACATTTAAGGGTGTGATGGATGGTGCGGTGACAGGGATTGTGTGGAGTGTTTTGTAGTGAGAGGGAGTGCCTCTCTATCTATCTGTCTGGGGCCTTATAACAGTATGAGGTCTCCAGATGGGACATGTCCATGTCTACAGTGTCTGACAAAAGAGCAGGATTCAAAGAGGATTGGGATGGTGTGTGTTGCGCTGTGCTCTGCTGTGTTGCAAGTACTGAGCCCTTGTTTGTGGGGGT
>JAODXP020000018.1:601116-621116 GCA_027497455.2 Sardinella longiceps | reverse complement strand
TTGAGACTACAGTAAATAACAGCGGAAGTATAAATGGTACAAATATACAATGACCACTACATCTCCTTCAAATGCAGGCCATTCTATCTTTACCACTGCTAACATAAAAATAAAGATTTACATAATCAGGCTCAATGTGTTTGTGGAGTTGAACTTGAATGTGTCCTTTGTTAAGGTCTTAAGAGCTAATCCATAGCTAGTAGAGGATAAAAACAACTCTGGGACTTAGCTGAGGTGAAGCCTCAGGTTAGTGATTGCTACATGACTTAATTAAAAGCGCTAACCAACTGCCACCACCCTGAACTAGATCCAGAGCCACACCTAAAAGAGCTCATGGTTCATCTGAACTTCATATCTTTGGAAGACAAGCCCCTGCAGCTGTTGTTACTGTAACATGAATCCACATAATAACGTGGAATGGATTTGCATCTGCTCAAAGCCACATCCACCACTAGCTAGGTTTAGGCTTTTAGGACTCAGGAATGTGATAATGTTATGACCAGACCTAGCAATGGATTATTGTGTTGTGTTTGTGTTTTGTCTCTAAGTCTTTTGTTATGTGTTTGTGTAAATCCTGAGGTGTTCTATGGTCTGTTGTGGTCTGAGAAACACCATGGATAAGTCTATTATGTCTGGCACTCTTGATGAAGATAGCATCTCCATAGCTACCTCACTGAGCATATTTACAGCAGGAGTCCCTCAGCAGCATGATTGCCTCCTACCAGCTTCATTTCAGAGAAGGAAAAACATCAATAAATCTTCTTTCTACTGCTCCACAGTCTAATACAATCAGATACACAATTAAATAAAAATACATTTTGTCTACGCTTGTCTATGAACAGGTACAGAAGTCAACGCCAAAGACAATACCAATAAGTACTGTGAGGTGTAATTAACATTAATATTTCCTGGCTAAACACCACCCAGTTATTGGGAAAGCAACATTAGGAGATCTGCAGGAGCAAAACAGTCTTACACAACAACAATCTCATAATGCTGCATTTCAGGCAAGCCCAATCCAGTTCAACTGAATGGAATTTTAGTGGTCAGAACCCATCTTGATTCCAGCTAGATTATAGAATCTTATGCAAATTCCGCAATATAAACCCAACCAAATTCTATTCATGTTCAACTGCTCTTCAACCTTGTGAATGTCCATTAGCATATTTCACGGGCATACATGTTGCTCTCACACAAATTTATTATAAGGCGAGTGTCTGGGCATGCATTTGGTGTGTGTGTGTGTGTGTGTGTGTGTGTGTGTGTGTGTGTGTGTGTGTGTGTGTGTGTGTGCTGTGTGTGTCTCTGCCCATAAACTTTCAATAAATCACCCAGAAGAGGAGCTGCCCAAATAGCCCTTAGCCAGCAGTCTGAGTGCTGAGCCCAACACTGGGCTGGTTCTGCTTTGCATTCTCTGTGCTGAGTTCAAGCTGTCTCACAGAAACAACACACACATTGGAAATACTCCATCAATAACAAAACATATTTGATTCGGTTATGACCAGGCTAGTAATCTGTGGTCTGCTCTGTCAAATTCTGGAATAGATCTAACCTTGTTTTGAGTATGTATGTTTGCAATGTACATAAAAACATACTGTTGGTGCAGTCCACAATTCCAATCCAATGCAGACACACAGTGATGAGCACTGTCCCAATAGCCATTTCCATTCCATTTTATGAAAACACTCATGTGACAATGTCCCATTTGGCTTGCAGTAGTAACATTATCCTCAGAAATTAATGAACAAGCAGTTTATTGCCACAACAGAAGCCCTATTTGTGACTTATAAACAGCTGTCATCTGACTGCTAATTTCACAAAACGATTCCCATAAATGCACTTCCTGTATCAAGTTTCATCAAATGAATACCTTCATGAAGACATAAAGTGACTAGGAGATAGAACCTCGAGTGCTATTCCTTTTTTGGGCGTGTGGTAATGGTATCACATGACGTGTAAAATGATCAAACCCTGGTTAACCTTCATGAGCAGAGCACCAGACCTCTCCACATGCAGGGAGCAGCAGGGCTGAAAACACTCTGTAAACACAGCCTTGCTGTCTGGCCATAGAGTCTGGGCCTGAATGAGGATGAATAGGAGTGTGTGTGTGTGTGTGTGTGTGTGTGTGTGTGTGTGTGTGTGTGTGTGTGTGTGTGTGTGTGTGTGTGTGTGTGTTTCTCTCTCTCGCAGTGCTGCAGACGGCCAGAGCTAGCCATTCAGATTCTTCGCAGGTGAGGTCATGAGGCCCAACTCTGGATGGGATGCTGGCAGCCGTCCATGCCTGTGCCCCGTGTGTGTGTGTGTGTTTGTTTTGAGTGTGTGTGGGGTGTTGGTGCTGAGCCCTTCAGGAACTAGATAGGGGGTGAGGGAGGATGCGGGTGATTGGTGTTGGGGGCACAAACCCATCATAGAGATGTTGCTCTCCTCTCTTCCTCTTTGCACTCTATCTGGATAAAAACATGACAGAGGCATAGTTCTCCTCTCCCCTCTTCTATTCACTCTCTCATATAGACAAGAGCATGACAGAGACATAATTCTCCCCTCCTCTGTGGACAGAAAAGCCCAGGCACTCTTCTGCCCTCTTTCTTTCAGTATGTATTGCTGACTATTTCTTTCTCTTTTGCTCTCTCTCCATCTCTATCACTCTCTCTGTGTGACCCTCTCATTGCCTCTGCCTCATGACTTAGTGAGTCAGCGCATGCCTTTGCATGGAGGCAAGAAAGAGACAAGGGGTATGTGCATGTGTGTGTGTGTGTGTGTGTGTGTGTGTGCGTGCTTTGATGCCAAGGCTTGACTCAGTGAAAGTAGGACCACATAGCAGGACACCAGGCAGGCCATCTAGTATGGTTAAGCTTTTAAGCTTGTCTCTCTTTCTCGCTCCCTCGCACACACACACACACACACACACACACACACACACACACACACACCTTCATTCTACACTGTCATTTAGTGTCACCAGTATTTCTGCATAGACTTACAGTTTACAGAATCTGCTCCAGGCATTGTTAGTTTGTCTAAAAGCAGGTCAAAGGAGTATAATGCCAGAAATATACAACTGCAGTCAGACTAGTTCTTATCCTCTGTCAGAAGTAAACAGAGCAGTGGCAGTAACAAAGATGCTCTAAAAATAAAGATGTTGGCAAATACTAACAATGATGTTCTCTCAACACTAGCACCTCATCCACAAAATTCCTAGTCTCTGATGCGATGTGATTGTGTGGACAATTCAGGTTCTCTTCCAATAAGCAGCACACTGTCCACGTTGTGTGATTGATATATTGCATGTCACTAAATATGGACTTCCGCACATCAGGAGCTGAATGTGACACAGATGTGTTGTAGCTGCTGTATTTATTGGCCATGACAATAAATTACTGCAGCCTTACACGTCAGGCCTCATGAATAAAACATTGGCCACTAGTTCAATGAGCCTCAGCATAATCACTTTGTGCTATGTTAGTGGACCTCTGGAATAGACCTTTAGTTACTAACCCACAAAACAAGTAGGCCTACTGCTTCACGTTCTTCTAATGGGTAAGGACTTGTAGTAGTAGCCTAGCCTAGGCCTCATTTCTGTGTGTTTCACACTGTAAGCAGCATGTTGTAAGACAGCCAGATAGCCCCAGAGAAGTCCCACACACAAACACACATAGGCCTTGATGTCAACCTATCAGACCAGAAATCAGCATCTGTCATCTTTACCTAAATCCAAATGAGGCTGTATGCCCTCAAATGAATATTGGCTTTCTAAACAACACAATTGCATGTTCATGCTTGTAACTAAATACTTGAATTCACACCATTTTAGGTTACTTTCATTCACTGCGTTAAAATGAAAACTTTCAGGGGCGCAGCAATCATTCATTGCCTGCTGTTCTGTTGCCAAAATATTCTACTGCAATGAATCAGGTTGCTCTGGACGTAGGCCTATTCAAGCTTTCACGTCTGTATCACAACACAGCCTAGTGTGGGCCACCGATTAGGCTATACTACTGGCAACAAACCCAGTAAGGCTAAAGACAAGTAACAAACAGTAAGCATTTTGCTGCAATGATCTCACAGAGTGGATGCAGCACTTCGGATGAGACGGCTTACTCACTTTCTCTTGTAATCATCTCTTTCCCGTTTGACTTTGGCCAGAACGTTGTAGAGCGCTCTGATTTCGGGAGTGATGGTGTCGATCTGGACCCCAACCCCGTCCGGATGGATCCATGACACGCCTGGGCCCTGAAGAGTTTCCAAACGCTCCCCCTGTCTCCTCACGTGCGTGAAACTCCAGATGGTCCCGGGAAGTCTGGACTCGGGCGAATCCGTTTGAACACCCACCTCACGAGAAAAGTAGCCCTGGTAACGCGACTGCTCTAGTGCCTCTTGTAACTGATTCTCTAGTAGTTTGTTTCTTCTTTCCAGTTCATGGACTTTGGCGAGGAAGCAGCGGAACCGCAGGTTGAGTGTCTTCAGGACATGGATATTCGAGCCCAGGTCGTTCCGCAAAGCACTTGTCACAGCACCCGAACCAGAAGTGGAGGCACCGCTGACTGGAATTGTTGCTATCATGCTGGCCGGCAAATTATCCCCAAAAAACAAGGAGTTCATCCTTTGCGTAAAATATATATCAGAAAAACTTACTTAGGTCAGAGTAGCCAATACAACTCCGTCGCATTTCAGATCCTCACACAGAGGCCAGCTCCCAGGCGATCTGTCCCTATAACAGAAAATAAAGTAATTCAAACATGGCCTCGTTCCGTTTCAAATAAATGCAGTCATTTCTGCCCCAAACAATGCGCCCGTTAGCGACTAACAGCAGTGTCCAAAAATAGCTGTCTGTCAGCTCATTTTCTTGAGCCTGAATTTCAGGAGCAGCGGGTAGGCGACTGATGCATCCTGCGCAGAAATAAGAAAACAGCCCTCCGTGATCCCAGCAGCCCGTAATCAGTTGAGACTGATGCCGGACTCTTGGTAAATCTTCCCAGCTTGCTTGGTTACCTCCGATGTCTTTCATCCAATTTCCATTCTACCGGCATGGTAACGGCAGGAATAGTTATCTCCGCCGCCCGCGGGCTTCGGATTACAAGCTGCTAAAAAGGGAAGCTACTGCATCAGCTACCCCGCCCCCGACACACGCGCTCTCTGGGAGTGCTCGCGCGAGCCGGCAAAGGATGTAGGCACAACTTCACCACTGCACCACACGATGCCACTATTTAAGCTTGAATAGCCTACAGCATCCGTGAGTATCACTTTCTCATGCTCTAGGCCTGCTTACTGTAACTTTCTTAGCTAAATTGACCATGCTGCTTACTGTGATAAATTGCCATTAACTAGCATCACATAAATTGACCATGCTACTTACTGTGATCAATTGCCATTATCTAGCATCACATGACTACCCAAAACCTATAGGCCGCGAGCCACCATCTCCCAACAAAACTAGGCTATACTTTTGAAAGGTCTGAATGTGTAGAATATGAATCTGAATGTTAACATTGAACATTTTGGGATGCACTACCTGTTTTAGCCCTATGAATAGGGAAAATCTAAAAACCGATTTTACATCAACATTGTCCTAGTCAATCATACACTTTTAGGTGACCCATTACACACTTAAAGTATACATATGATAACATAGGTCAAATATCTAATATGCAGCTCATTAGTAGGTCTCTAAAATTTGTATAGACAAGGCCTTATATTAAAATAATGAGCTAATTTCATGTCCTAGGCCACAACCTCGATAGGCACGTGTAACGGGTGATGACTTCTGCGTTGTGTTGAATTAATTTGACGACCCAGAATTACTGCTGCAAAGTTGTTTTATTGCCTGTACACAGAAAGGCACACATACAAACGTTGTCCCTGTTAGCTGGCTCCCTCCACTCCTTAATCCAAACCAAAACGCAACAGGCTGCGTACATAACGTAACGCAAATACTATACATTAATGTAATCAAAGATATAAGAAAAACATGGCACACCTGTACACAGAAAGGCACACATACAAACGTTGTCCCTGTTAGCTGGCTCCCTCCACTCCTACAATAATCAAATACAGTAGAAACAAAAAGAAATATCACAGTGAGTTAGCAACTACAGCATAACTACACTGGAATCCACAGTGGGGCTAATCCCCACATGTGGCGTGTCTCAAAATCATAAACATAACTTACAGAAAGGCCATCATGCAAAAATAACTCAAAAATAATGCACATAAAATATATACAAATAAAATAATTACAATTAAAGCTACAGATGGCACTTTTATATATCAATATTTACATAGATTAGGATTAGCCTAAATCTCCAAACCTACCTCAATCCAAACCAAAACGCAACAGGAAGGAGGAAGAGGAGATAGAGAAACATAAGACAAGGGGGGAGAAAGGAGGGGCTACCAGGAACCCCTAACTGTATCAGGGTACCATAGAAACTATTTAGACCAGATCTTGTGCAATTATATATTCATACAAAGGGGGACCTTTCAACCTGTTACACTCACCCCTTCAGAATTGCACAAAGATCTGCAAACATCTAACCTGCACTGTATACTGGCCATTAGAATCTCTCCAGCTTTAAAAGCTACCTTCCTCACAAGGCTAAAAGAAAACTGAGGTTGATCAAGTCTCAGAATCCTCTAAAGGAAACAGGGATGCCGTATACACCCCATAGACTAATGCCTACTGCCTACAGTGACAGAAAATTACATAATAAAATAAGGCACTTCCAAGAGAAACCCACTACTTTATACAACCCTAAATTCAAAAAGGGTCAATAAACAGTAATGAAAAATACTCTTTCCATTAAACATGGATGACATGCCTCTCAGGGACATCATCACTAAGGACGGACTGAAGCTGAACCATAGATTCAATCAACCTACACACTGGCCTAATAACTCGACCAAATCTAGAAGTGTGGGGTGCGTGTGGTGTGTGTGAAGTGTGTGGAACAGGAGCTTGTGGCTGTGTGTGTGTACTGGGTGGAGTGTGACTGGAAACATCAGTCAGACCATGCTCGAGAGGGGACTCTGAAGGAGGGTCAGCCAAGACAGGATCCTCGGTCACATCTTCCGCAGGCCCTGGAGTGACGTCTGAGTGCTGTGAGACCCATGACGACGTGCGATCTCCCACAACTGCATCCAGAGAAACTTCGTCCGAGGGGGGAATGGACACCACATCACTGGGAGCTGCATGCTCAGAATCAGGCTCATCCTGGGCAGACTCAGATTCCACCTCATTCTCATCCGTTGAGTTTTCATCCAGTCTTTCACTCAGAGGGAGAAAGTTGACCTCCAACAGCAGGTTTCGGTGTACTACTTTCTCATTCCCTTGGCTGTCTCGAATCCTGTAAACATGGAGCGCTGGCTTGGCAGCAATGACGGTGTAGATGGCGTCTCCCCACCTGTCTGCTAGTTTACGTTTTCCTCGGCAGGCCTTGTTCGCCACCAGCACTCTGTCTCCTACAGACAATGACTGACCTTTGACCTTCTTGTTGTACTGATCTGACTGGTGTCTCTGCTCTGACTCTGTGTGTTTCTGAGCGACAGACATGGCAGACTTGAGATCTTTCAACAGAGAGTGCACAAAGGCGTCATAGTCACTGACTGTGTCGTCCAACAGAACACTGCAGAACATCAGGTCCACAGGGAGTCTCGGGACACGGCCAAACATGAGATAAAATGGAGCAAAGCCAGTGGTCTCATGGGCTGTACAGTTGTAAACAAACGTCATTGTCTGGACCATCTGAGGCCACTTGTGTTTCTGTCTAGGCGGCAAGGAGCGGAGCATGCTACCCAGAGTCCTGTTGAATCTCTCTGTTCCACCATTCCCCATAGGATGGTAAGGAGTGGTGTGAGACTTGGAGACACCGGCAAGATGAAGAAGTTCTGTAATCAGCTCACTCTCAAAGCTAGTTCCCTGGTCAGAGTGGATGCGTTCAGGGAATCCATAGACACAAAAGAACTTGTCCCACAACGTCTTAGCTACTTTTCTTGCTGTTTGGTCCCGACAGGGAAACGCTTGGGCTAACTTTGTGAAGTGGTCCGTGATTACAAGAACATCAACAGACTTGTTGTTGTGATCCTCTGCAGACCAAAAGTCAATGCAGACTAATTCCAGTGGAGCAGTTGTCTTTATGCTCTCCAGCGGGGCTCTGGCAGCTGGCTCAGGTGTTTTACTCAGTACGCACCTCTCGCACTTCTTGACATAGTCACGGACCTCCCTCTCCATGTCACACCAGAAGAACCGTTGGCGGGCTAGGTGGAGCGTGCGGGCTTGACCTTGATGACCAGCGTGATCATGGACTCCAGCTAAAGCGTCACATTTCAGCGCTCCAGGCAGCACATACTGAAATCGCTTGTGGTTTGTCAGGGGGTCTTTGCAGACTCTATACAGGACACCATTCAGCAGGGTCAGCTTGTCCCAGTGTCTTAACAGCTGTAGAGTGGACTGACTCTCCTTACAGCGTTCACGGAAAGATGGCCTCCGCTTCCTCTCTACGTAGGGCAAAGCGGCTGCGATGGACGGGTCACGCCGCTGATGAGACTGCAGCTCTTCCAGCTCTTCCAGAGCAAGCTGGCCAACAGGAACCACATCGGACAGGCGTTCCACCACAGACATGGCCCTCAGCTGTGAAGCAGATTCCCAGTCACTGTGACTCTCAAGCAACGTCGACACCTCATCCTGAGAGAGAGACGCACGAGAGCTGGCTGAAGACCCAGACATACAGGACAGAGCTTGGGGTTGGCTGGTTAAACGGAAAACATCTTGGATAAATCCATCTTCAACATCACTGGCACACTTAAGCAGTTCTGTGTACGGCTCTGAAAGCAGACGCTTGCTCAGTGGCTTGACAAAGGGGTCTCTGCTCAGGGCGTCAGCTACAACGTTCAATCTGCCTGGAACATGCTTGATTTTGAAGTTATACGGAGCCAACTTCGCCACCCAGCGCTGTTCACAGGCATCCAGCTTCGGCTTTGTCATGATGTATGTGAGGGGATTGTTGTCCGTCCACACTGTGAACTGGTTGCCTTTGAGCCAATGGCTGAACTTGTCACACACTGCCCATTTCAGCGCCAGAAATTCCAGCCTGTGTGCAGGGTAGTTGGCTTGACTACGACTGAGTGACTTACTTGCAAACGCCACAGGCCTCGCTCTGTTGTCACCTTCCTGGACTTGTGAGAGAACAGCTCCTAATCCGTCAAGAGACGCGTCGGTGGAAAGGATAAAGGGCTTGTCGAAGTCTGGATGGGCAAGGACCACGCAGCTGACCAAAGCGCTCTTCAGTTCTGCAAAAGCTTTGTCACACACTGCCGTCCAGTCTTGTGGAGTTAGCTTGCGAAACGTGCCACTCTTTCCAGTCTTCGCTGTCCTGCCCCTACGCTTGGCACCTGCAGTCAGACAAAACAGAGGCTTGGCAATGGAGGAACAGTTGGGAATGAAATGCTGATAATACAGGACCATGCCCAAAAACGAACGTATCCTCTTCTGGGACGGTGTGCAGCCATCAGCTTCCATCAGGTCTGTTTTCTCAAAGGACGAAATCACGGCAACTTTCTCCTGATCCACAGAGACTCCATTGCTGTCTACAATGTGGCCCAAAAACTTGACTGACCGCCTCAGGAAGTAGCACTTCTTCTGTGACAGCTTGAGGTTGTTGGCTCTCAGCCGGCTGAAAACAGTTCTCAAACGCTCTAATCCGTCATTAACAGATGGTGCAAAAGACAGAAGATCATCAAGGTAACAGAGAAGGCTGGAAAAATTCAAGTCACCGAAGATACTGAGCATCATCCTCATGAAGGAGGCTGGACTGTTACATAGGCCCTGAGGCAAACGGTTGTACTCATACAATCCCAGCGGAGTGGTAAAGGCAGTGAACTTCCTATCAGCTTCATTCAAGGGGACATTGTAGAAGCCGGATGTCAAGTCCATTGTACTGAAAACAGCATTGCCTCCGAGCGCAGCGAGGCAGTCAGACTGATGGGGAAGAGGATGGGCATCTTTAACGGTCCGCGCGTTCAACCACCTGAAGTCTGTGCAGATACGCAGGTCGCCGTTCTTTTTCCAGACCATAACTAGAGGGGATGCATAGTCACTCACAGACTTTCTGATGATTTCACGCTCCTCCATGTCATTCAGTACTTGCCTCAGCTGCTGATAATGCGCTGGTGGGACGCGCCGATAGGGGAGACGGAAGGGACGGTCGTCTGAGAGATGAATCCTGTGAACAAAGTCTTTGGCCTTTCCGCAGTCAAGAGAGTCTTTTGAGAAGATGTCACTGTACTCTAAAAGCAGGTTCGCCAACTTAGCTTTGTCAGCAGGAGAAACCTCACAGCCGTCCAAGTCAATGTGATTCAAGCCAGCCTCATTCATCGCCTGGGCAATGTCAGTGGGCATGCTGATACGTGGTGCTGAGCTGGGAGCGGTGTCCTGGGTCTGACACAGTCCCTGGGAAATGTTCAAGTCCTCCATCGCTAGACATGACGACACATCAGCTATCTTAGCATTACGTCGTAGAGTGATGGGCTTCAGTGTTGGATTTAAAATCTTCATCGGGATCCAGCGATCACCCCACATGGCAGTCACAAGCTTTCCGACTAAAATGTTTCTTGGAGCAGAGCGAGCAGAGGTGGGCTCAACAATGACGGTGCTGCCAGGTGACACAGGAACATCACTGGGAAGTCTGCCCCAAACTAGATATTCTCGCTGTGGGAGGAGTGTTACACTGTGCATCAGCTTCACTGTTCCGACTCTGTCACACTCACCTGGGCCTTCCCATCGTGACACACAGCTCAGCAGCTCCAGAAAACGCTCACAGTCAGGATCATCGCTCTTGGAGGAAATCAGCTCCCAGTATTCCTTCTTGCTTCTCATGCCTTGAAGAACAGACTTTATCACGTTTGTGCCAATTATGAAGTCATCTCGCTGGCCTGGAACAACTAGAGTAGGTACAATAAACTTATTCTCATACACTTCAATTTCAAGGTCATAGAAACACTTCGGGTACGTTGTCTTACCGCCACAGCCCACAAGCACCACATTCCCGGGGATTAACTGAGCACTGGGCAAGACACCAGCAGACTGAAGTTTCTTCTCTGCCTCTTCACTGAGTGTACAAGACATGGAGCCAGAGTCTAGCATTCCTCTCAAAGTGACATTGCCACCTACCAGCACTGGTGTGTAAAACAGCTCGCTTGACCCTTCAAGTCTCTGTGAACTGATGAGAGTCGGCACCTGTTCCGCTGGCAAAAGCTGGCAGTTGTTACTGTAGATTGAAAGCAAATCTGGTTCTCCATTGAGGGCTTCTGTACCATCACCCACGCTTGCCCTCTCACAGCGTGGGGCCTCTAGTTTGACGGCATGGTGTTGGGCTGTGCGGACGCTGGACGAGACACATTGGGACAGTCGTTCTTGAAATGACCAGGCTGGAAGCAGTGGCGGCAGAGTTTCAGTAGCCTGCAGTGGCTGAAGGTGGAGTGGTCAGCGCTGCTGCACACACGGCAAGGAGAGAACGCTGGTGGCTGACGTGGTTGCTGGCGCTGCTGGCGCTGTTGAGGCTGCGTCTGACGTGACACTGACTGGGGGGCAGAGCAGAGTGTGATGACCTTACTCAGCATGCTTACCACTTCTCGCATACTTGGCTCTTCCTCTGCACGATGCACAGTGAGTGGCACAGCTGTGGGTGGCTGGTGAAGGAGGGGATGACGTGTAGCCTCTGACTGCACATTGGAGTGGTTGAGCTGCGTCGACTGAGTGACTGCTGCATGGACAGGCGAAAAGGGAGGAGGAAGCTGACTCACTGAGGCCCCACGACGTAGATCTCTCTGGTGGTCATCCAAACGCTCCTGGACCTCTGAGGCTGTCCATTTCCCAGCTGGTTTGCTTTTGAAAGACAGGGCGAGGTGAGGGTCTGGGCAGTGAGTAACAAACATCATCACAACTTCAGCACTCATGTCTTCAACACATTTACCCCGCCTGCGGAGGCACTCATCAGCAACATCAATGGCCTTGTTTAATCGCACCCAGTAGTCAAGAGCACTCTCACTTGTCTTTGGAAGTGTGCAGTAAAAGTCTGCCATAGGCATGCCAGAGTAAGGAAGCTCACTGAAATTCTGCTTCAGTATGTCGAAAACAGCTGCAGGACGGGCATAGGGGTCAACATCTGGGCTGCTACGCAGTGAAACTCTCACTATGTCCCTGGCTTTCCCCATCAGTCTGCTTGCTATCACATCATACATCTCAGCAGTGCTGCACTTACGTCTGCGCAGGTAACTCTGCATCAAATCTTCCCACTCATGGACAGTGCATGTGTCAGTCTGGTCGCCTCTGAAGAACGGGGGAGGCTTAACATCTGACTGGACAACCACATTCAGCCTTGAAGCATCAAAGCACCCCCCTGAGCAGGTCTGTGTGGCATGTACTGGGGCTACATGACTGCTATGCATAACATGTGGGGTATTGTCAATGCCATGTGCCTGTTCTCTATGTGTAGTATTAAGATAATCAATAGCATTAGTGCCTACCTGCCCTTCTGTGTGTCTAACTGCATGTGTAATGGGGGTTGAACAGGCTACAGGACTCAGAGCTGACTGGCCTACTCTCTGATAACTGGCCTCACCGTCTAAACCCATAGAGCAACCTCTCCCAAACCCATGAGAAACATAAACACCATTCATCTTGGACAGTGACATTTCAAATGGAGTGATTGTGCAAACCCAGAAAAAAATACGTAATGCAAAAGTGAAAGTGAAACTTAAAAATATCAGTAAACAGTTAGGGATAACCTCACTTCTTAAATGAAAACGCTACACACTGATACTAGGCATCAATAGGCTATAGAAATACTTTCACAGAATAGCCCGTGAAATATTCAATATAAAAACCGTATGTTAAAAAAACACCGCGCTTGTCAAAACAGCGCTAGACTTAGGCCCAGTCCCATTTCTATCACTTCACTATCACTTCCCCTCGATTTTGGCCCTAACACTCGGTTTGCGCGTTCATGTGTAAGTGTAGGGTGTCCCAATACTTTCGGGACCGAGGGATAGTGGCTTTCAGCCCTTCAAATCGCCCCTTCAAACGGAGGGAGGTCTGGTGCAGACTTCGAACGAAGTGAAGTTGAAGTGAAGATGAAATTACCCACGATTCTTTGCGAACTGCGTGTCGGTACCCGATCTGTGTCCGACTGCCCGAGCTGTGTCCCGTTCTCTCAGCTCTGGATAAGAACTTCAAAAATATAGCTACTATTGCAATTAAGCATGTATATATATTTTTTAATGTTGGGATATCTTAGTTTGATGTAAATTCAGTTGAATTCCGCACTGGTGTGTTAAAACATGACTATTAGAAAGATCGATATTTTTCAAAGTGCGCAAATCTTTCACCAGAATTACCAGAGCCTCTCATGTGGGTGATGATAATTGTCGATGACGGCTTTTGAACAGTTTACCCCGGTTAAGAGCCTTATATCCGTTCAGTGTTAACGATAGACGCATGAAACAGGCGAAGACGTGTTTATGCGAAGTGCTGTCCCATTTATTAGGGGAAGATCGCACTTCTCACTACACAATCGAGGGGTGTCTCATCTTGGAGGGAACTCGAAAACGAGTGCTAGTGTTAGGGAATAGAAATGGGATTGGGCCTTAGTATGTTCAAATTACTTAGAAACGTCAATTACGCTAAAGGCGTAGAATGTCCTCCTAACCTACGCACAAACCGCATATAACACAGCTGCGCGATCTCATCCAGCAGCCAGTCGAGGAGAGGGATTAGCAGCGAGGTGGCAGCGGCAAGTTCAGCAACAGCGGTCACGGCGATCCAGCGAGCGTGGACCTGACGAACCAAGGGTCACGGCACCATTGTAACGGGTGATGACTTCTGCGTTGTGTTGAATTAATTTGACGACCCAGAATTACTGCTGCAAAGTTGTTTTATTGCCTGTACACACAGGGCCGGTTCTAGCCTTTTTGGTGCCCTAGGCCATATTTGATTTTTTGCCCCCCTTTTTCTAAAAGTATAAGAGAAAAACAGTAAGAAATGTACTGTGATGCCCCCCTGATGTTTGATGCCCTAGGCGACCGCCTCGTTTGTCTATGCCTAGAACCGGCCCTGTGTACACAGAAAGGCACACATACAAACGTTGTCCCTGTTAGCTGGCTCCCTCCACTCCTTAATCCAAACCAAAACGCAACAGGCTGCGTACATAACGTAACGCAAATACTATACATTAATGTAATCAAAGATATAAGAAAAACATGGCACACCTGTACACAGAAAGGCACACATACAAACGTTGTCCCTGTTAGCTGGCTCCCTCCACTCCTACAATAATCAAATACAGTAGAAACAAAAAGAAATATCACAGTGAGTTAGCAACTACAGCATAACTACACTGGAATCCACAGTGGGGCTAATCCCCACATGTGGCGTGTCTCAAAATCATAAACATAACTTACAGAAAGGCCATCATGCAAAAATAACTCAAAAATAATGCACATAAAATATATACAAATAAAATAATTACAATTAAAGCTACAGATGGCACTTTTATATATCAATATTTACATAGATTAGGATTAGCCTAAATCTCCAAACCTACCTCAATCCAAACCAAAACGCAACAGGAAGGAGGAAGAGGAGATAGAGAAACATAAGACAAGGGGGGAGAAAGGAGGGGCTACCAGGAACCCCTAACTGTATCAGGGTACCATAGAAACTATTTAGACCAGATCTTGTGCAATTATATATTCATACAAAGGGGGACCTTTCAACCTGTTACACACGTCATGCACCCCCAACCCCGCTCCTAACAAAATCATGCTTTTTTGAAAGGTTTCAGTCTGTGGAATATGAATATGAATGTTAACATTGAAAGTTTTGGGTTGTGCTACCTGTTTTAGCCCTGTGAATTGTCCTAGTCAATCCTAATAGCTTTCAGATGACCTATTACACACTCAAGCTTCAAATATGATGACATAAGTCAAATATATACTGCTTATTAGTGGGTCTCTAAAATTGATATAGGTGGGGCCTTATATTGATAAAATGAGCTCATTTCATACATTATTCACAACAAGTGATATTTAGTCTGGGGGCCTACCTATTGCATTTCTCGTAGCGGAAGCATCGTTTACAATTGTCCATAGCCGTTTATTGGGCGCTACGAATGTCTCATAGCGTCTGTACATACCTTGGAGCCAATACCAGAGCCACCACGTGACGTAAAATGCAATCGAGGGCCGTACAAATCCCTTTTTGTTCTGCGATTGGATACCGAAAGCAGGCGAGAAAAACGGCCATGGTCACCATGCTCCTCTGCAGAGTGAAATGAAATAAGTGCGCAAAGGAGCGTGGAAATTCCCAGGCTATAGGCGGCCTGTCATACACCTCCAATCCCTTCTCCTAAGAAAATCATGGTTTTTTGAAAGGTCTAGATGTGAATGTGAATATAAATTGTTAACATGAAAACTTACTTCATGTTTTAGCCCTGTACAAAGGGAAACCTTTTAAACCCATTATTTTAATACATTAAGATTTTGCTAGTCAATCATGTCATAACAGCATTTAGGTGACCCATTGCACACTTCAACTACACATTTATTTGTTCATTTTCCAAAGAATAAAGGCGCCTAGTCCGATGGCACCAACAATCAAAGCTCCTTTCTTGACGTTTTTGAAGGTCTCATCCTGCCAGAAGTTGCTGCAAAGAATGTGGGAGTGGGATGAAAAAGACATTTAAAAGCTGACAAACATGAAACAGTTAATTTGAGGATGGCGAATAGTCTCATGATCACTAACAAGAAATGTGCCTTACTACATTCTACTCTTGCTTATGCTCACTCAATAGTTGCCCTTTGCATGTACCTGTCCTGGTCTGCTGCAGGCTCCACCTCTAGGCAGTTGAAGTGAACACGCTCTACCTGATCTAGCATATCAACACAAGGACTGTCAGATCTGATGGCTGTCTCAGTCTCCTCATGTTTCTGAACCAGAGCCTCAGTGTGGTCTTTCTCCTCATGGACACTAATGGATTCTGGGAGTTTGTCTGCTACTGCCTCCAGTATAGCCGTGGTCTCTCCAGATTCCATGATGTCCATCACATCCAAGAGCTGGGTGATGTTGGCATTGTCAGGTCTGACGACCTCAGCCACATCTTCGAACAGGGTGGTGATCTGTAGGGCATTCTCAGGGCTCTGCACAGCCATAATTCCTGATTCTTGCACTTCCTCAGATGCAATAGCATCCTCAGTGTCATTCAGGATGACCTTCCCTACCTCCTCAGATCTGAGGTTTGCCCTACAGTCCTGCTCCTCTTTCACAAGGTCACCTTTCATGACCTCCACTGCACATCCATCTACCTCATCACTGACTGCCTGCTGAAATAAAATAACAGTCTATCTATAAGGCCGTCCCTGCTTCAAAGCAAAATGAACTTTAAGGGAACAGGCTTCTGACAAATTACCACAAGTCCAGCTTTCCATCCGAGCTCTTCTGCTACAGACATGCAGCTTTCCATGGCCAACTTGACCGTCCCATCCGCGTTCAGTATACTTCCATTTCTCGCACTACCAGATCAGGAAAGTCATAAATGAATTGGTCCTCTAAAAACACATATCACTGTTTACTAATATGACCAAAATACATACATCAAAGCTAGTTCCAGCTGACTCTCTAGAACTGCGGTCTTTTCCTTCATGCCCTGTGAGAATAATTAGAGAGGGAAAATAATTTTTATTATTAATTTTAATAATTATATTTAATTATTTCTTTACTGCAGTTGTAACTAACATGTGACGTACCTGTATGATGGTGTTCAGCTCTTCCAGGGATGTGTTTTGTTGCTGGATGATAAGTTCCTTCTGAAATGTGAAGAGCAAAATAACAATATATTACAATTTGCATCAATATTGAATGATACTCATGGTGCTGCAAAAACCTGAGTGAAGACCTAACCTTGCGGACAGTCTCGTCCTGATCATGGAGCTGCAGAGTAGCCTGGTCCAATTGATGCTTCACAGAAAAAAATCCACATGGTGTAAGTCCACAAACCTAAACTTGAATCTAACTAGCCTATACTTTTGGAGTATGTTTCCTATAAGCATCACAATCGCCATAGAAATACCTGCAGATCCTTGTTTAGCTTGTTCAGCTGCATAAACTTCTTTTTTGCCATCTCCTTGGCCTGCAAAAGTTCACAGATCTACCACAAAACACACAAAAAGTTAGTACAAAATGGAGTTCAGAAGTTATTAGTGCTGCAGCAATGCAATGTATCATTTTTGTTGTTGCTGCTGTTAATATAGGCATAGGCCTACACTGCTGTCTGTTACCTTGTCGTTCATGACTTCAACTTGTGTTTGCAAGGCCCCGATTTCTTTTTGCTGTAGACATATTCATTCAAAGCAAAAGATTACCATAACACCACCACATAGGCTGTATCTACTATGCTCAATATGATGTACATCAATTAGCCTACCATTTATGGCTTCTTATGGCATAGACCTGAAACGAGAACTTACACATTGATTGTTAAGTGTCTTGAGGTTGGCGTTGGCCATCTTTCCCTCCACTATGGTATTCTGCATCAGGTTGACTTGCTCTAAGATTCGGCCATAACTTTCCTCCAACTTATTCATTCTACACAAAAGCAGCAAAGTGAATCCAGTTGTAACAATTTAAACGCAATATCACTACATGTTCTAGTAACAGCATTGGTAACAAATTGTAGACAACTGTATCATCAAAATGAATGAAGATAGATAATAAAGTTCACCTTTGCAAACGTTGCATCAAGGCTGTGTATTCCATTTGCAAGGCAGCTAGGCGGTCTTCGCTCGTATTGAGGGATTGTTGGAGGCCGATGTTTATTTTCATTAACCTCTTTCTGGTGTGCAGCAGGTTGGCGATATATGCTTTTGCCTGCGGATTGCTACACAATGTACGGATAAAGCATACAATAGTTAGGCTATTGAAATAGATTGCACTTTCATGTTCTGGAGTAATGAAGGAAGGGGAAAAATCTTACAACTCCGAGGAGTTCCAGATTTCCTCTTCTTCTGGATCCAGAGCCTCAGAGTTCTTCTGATCTACAGTGCACAGTTTTGGTAAGAAACAAGGCATATCAATCATATCAGAGGGCATTTAGCCTAACATTAAGTCAATGCATGGTCATCCACGCTTACCATCATGAAAGCCTCTCAACATCATTGAAAACTGTTAGGCCTACCGACTTCTGCGGTAGAATGGTTAGAATGGTCTTGTAAATGGTTGGGGTCGTCTTTTGAATGGTTTAGGTTCAGATTTATTATGACGCAAAAGTGCATTTGAATGGCGTCACAATGGATATTAAGATGGAAATTCGGACAGCTTCCTTATCCATACCAGATAGGATTCACTATAAAAGATAGTTGTCCATACTTTTATTCGATCATGGCAGATGGTCTACTACAATCATCAATAGTTTATTCTAGGGTGACCAGACGTCCACGATTTCCTGGGACAGACCCCGATTTTGATGACCTGTCCCCGAAAATGTCCCCGTACGACTCCTCCCGTCCGAGATGAAAAAAAAAAAATGAATGCCCAGGTAGTTGCAGCTGAGCTACAGTTTAATCCATGTCTAGGGTCGCCACCTGTCCCATTTTTGATCTTCCTTCTTTATGGTTGACTGACCAGGAAAACTTTTAAACTCTCCCTCGACATCAACATTTTTATTGACTTTTTTCTCCTCGCATATAGCCTACATTTTGTGCATTTTACGCACTTGATGGAACCGCGATTTGCCGCAAACGCAACTTAAATCAGGCCTTGTATTTCATTTCAGCGCTATCTTTCTCAAACAGCTCAGGTGTCAAAGCTATTTTCAGTAAATAAGTAGGATCTATTTTCTCTCTCTCCAATGAGAAAAGGCGAGAGACAGGAGAGTAGGCTATTTTATTTTTCTTAAAAGGGCAACAGCATAAAAAAAAACTTTAAAAAAAAAAAAAAAAGCCCTTTTGTTATTCTGTTGATATTGTATCAAAGATGTTAGGTAGTCTATATGACTTCTGTCCATAATAGCAGCAGTAGATACATTATTGCAATAATCTCTCTTGGGCTATTTCCCATTTTTGGAACCGGCAGACAGATAGGCTATGTGCAGACAGGTGGGTCCCACATTTAAAATGGTTAAAAGGTCTATGCTACCACTTCCCTCAGCTCTTGACAGAATTGCTTTAGCATACAGAATACACAATGCAATGCATCATCCAAAATGATGTCTGAAATTTTGTGGAAAAGTTCCTGTCTTTTATTCATACCCTGTGGCCTAGGTCTAATAGGGGAAAACATCCATACTAGTAGGAACAGACATAAGTGCGAACATTAATTTTAATGTATTAAGAGGGGGATACACTACACTCTTGTGATGTTTTCATTTTGCATTTTTTGAGTAATTCAATGTTGTGAAGTTGAAGAGCAAAAAATAAACATTGTTTTGGAAATAGCTGCAAATGTGCAGCCCAGCTTTAAAGGTGCCATGCCACACCACTACAGGAGTATTTAAATTGTTCTTTGAGGTCTACAAATAGGGTATGTGACTTCACTTGGACTGAGAACGGTCCAAGGAGACCGTAATGAGATCGTTTGCAGCCTGTAGGAATAGCCTTCGAAAATTTCATGCGGTTCTTCCGGTTTTTTTCCACTGCTGCGCTCTGATCCGCTGCTGAAGCTCGACGTTGTAAAGCACATGGACGAATATTTACATTAGTTTTACTTGCGAATTGCGAGGTACGGAAAAAAAAAACTTGGAATATTATTATGAAACCGAGAAAGAGGATATCTGCACCAACCTAGCTTGCAGATTGTAAACGGCCACTTTGCAAAGGTAAGCTTACTACATAGTCAGGATGTCACAGTAGCCAACATAATCAGATACTTATTGCAAGAGTAGCCGACTGTTAGCCTACATCCACAGTCAGATTACACTTACCAAGACTGTTGAATTCGTCAAGTTGACAAGTTGTCTGTT
>JAODXP020000018.1:575729-601016 GCA_027497455.2 Sardinella longiceps | reverse complement strand
CAACCGAATTCCAAAATAGTTGGGACACTTTACAAATTGTGAATAAAAACAGAATGCAGTGACGTGGAAGTTTCAAATTTCAATATTTTACTCAGAATACAACATCGATCACATATCAAATGTTGAAACTGAGGAAATGTATCATTTTAAGGGGAAAATAAGTTGATTTTCAATTTCATGGCATCTACACATCCCAAAATAGTTGGGACAAGGCCACATTTACCACTGTGTGGCATCCACTCTTCCTTTTAAAACAGTCTGCAAACGTCTGGGGACTGTGGAGAGAAGTTGTGGAGAGAATGTTGTCCCATTCTTGTCTAATACAGGCTTCTAGAGGCTCAACTGTCTTAGGTCTTCTTTGTCATGTATTCCTATGTATGAAGCACCAAAAGCTTTCTATGGGTGAAAGATCTGGACTGCAGACTTGATGGTGCCTTTCCAGATGCGTAAGCTGGCCATGCCACACATACTCATGCATCTCCATACCATCAGAGATGCAGCCTTCTGAAATGAGCGCTAACAATAAGCAATAACAACTTGGGTTGTCCTTGTCCGGATGGTATGGCATCCCAGTTTTCTGAAAAGAACTTTGAATTTTGATTCGTCTGACCACTGAACAGTTTTCCACTTTGTCACAGTCCATTTTAAATGAGCCTTGGCCCAGAGAAAACACCTGCGCTTCTGGATCATGTTTAGGAATGGCTTCTTTTTTGACCTATAGAGTTTTAGCTGGCTATGGCGAATGACACAGTGGATTGTGTTCACTGACAATGTTTTCTGGAAGTAGTCCTAAGGCCAGTTTGTGATATCCATTACATTAGCATTCCTGTATGTGATGCAGTGCCATCTAAGGACCCAATGATCATGGGCATCCAGTATGGTTTTCCAGCCTTGACCCTCATGCACAGAGATTGTTCCAGATTCTCTGAATCTTTCGATGATGATATGCACTGTAGATGATTATACCTTCAAACTCTTTGCAATTTTTGTCTGAGAAACTCCTTTGTGATCTCGGACCACTACTTCTTGCTGCACCATTTGGGGAACTGGTGATCCTCTGCCCATCTTGACTTCTGAGAGTCAATGCCACTCTCGGAGGCTCTTTTCATACCAAATCATGTTGCCAATTGACCAAATAAGTTGCAATTGGGTCCTCAAGCTGTCCCTCATATGAAAATTCTACTTTTCTGGCCTCTTATTGCTACCCGTCCCAACTATTTTGGGATGTGTAGCTCTCATAAAATCCAAAATGAGCCAATATTCGGCATAACATTTCAAAAAGTCTCACTTTCAACATTTGCCATGTTATCTATATTCTATTGTAAACAATATATAGGTTTATGAAATTTGTAAATGATTGGATTCGATTTTTATGAACAATTTATAAAGTGTCCCAACTTTTTTGGAATTCGGTTGTATGTCTATGGTCATTTAGGCGTCATTCCAACTTGCCTATGGATTTGAAATGAAATCAGAATCCAAATATCCCAAATGTGTGCGTAAAATGGCTTATAACAGCCAGCACCAAATTACACAATTCAGTGTGTGCAGTTTGGCCAATAAATGATTTTGCTGTTCCCTACATAGGCCCTACTATTTGTATACTGATTTCTGCATGGACACATTCAGTAGGCCTCAGTACTGAAGCCTGGAGAAGCCTGAAGTACTGGAGTACTGTTTTTCATGCATCTTAAAAGTTAAAGCCCAAGTTTTCATTGATTGTTCTCTTTAAAAATGCACTAGGCTACTTCCAGAACTTTAGGCTACCTGTGTAGGTTGCTTCTTTTTCTCTTGACTTGCCCATTTAGTTTTTTATTTATAAGTGATGATGGGTGGGCCTATAGGCTACAGCAATGCTACAAGACCTCAGACCTAAGTATAGTGCGCTGTATGGGCATAGCCATACAACAGGCATGAGCTGTACATTACACACTTTTATGATGATCAAAGTCACCCACTTAGTCCAATCACATGGAGTTTCGGGGTGGGGTAGGGCTGGGACTGTAAAAGGCATGATGATCTCTTCCTGATTTCACGATACAACTACTACAAGCGTTGTTGTTGGAAAGACCATGGCGGAGTGGAAGGAGAAATGTGAAAATGAGTACCATCTGCAGTCTAGCGGAATTTCAATGCCCGATAATGTTGACTGGAAGTTGGTCTACGAAAAGAAACCTCTCGGACGGAATTTATTGAAGAATCCATCTCCTCATGGTAGGTTTGTTCGACTTCCACTGTCATTGTTTGTAGCCTAGCCTGCATTAATTAGTGCCTACTGTATGTGATGTTGGGTTGTCCGTTCAGTGTGCTAATGGAAGTTTTGAATTCATAGCATAGCGTGATGCAGATATTTTCTCTAAAGAATTAATGTTTAGCCTACGCAAACTCTTCCGGGAAGGTGGGCGCAGAAGACAACAGAGATTCCAATAGGCTGATTCACATGCCTGTCGTGACTGCTGTCAAAAATCGAGCGGCTGTTGCGACTGTCATTGGTTACTGTCTCTTCTGTCGAATAAAGCTTAGTAGGCTAAACAAAAAAGATTATTTAACTTATCGTACAGGCTACTTGTAGTTTACTTGTCCATCTTTGTTAGTTGGGCTACAGCGACATTTCGCAAGATTTCTGTTTGTTTTGACGACTGAGTGAGTCATTTGTGTGATCTGTAGGGGTGACTCACCATGAACCACCACCAGAGCCAGAACTGTCTGAGGTTCCTCCTGACTACGGCAATGCACCTCCGCCCAGTGAGCCCAAAGGTAGGGGATTTCTCCATTATTAATAATTAGTCCTACAAAGAAACAAAAAGGACCATCATCTTTACATTCAATTTTAAGCCTACATTTGGTCCGTTCTAATCGAGAAAATGAACACCCCAAGTTGACTTGTTACAGGCCTTGTTGGAATGAACATGAAAAAGGCCTGAAATATGTATGGCAATATTAAAGATATTGCATGTGTAACGGGTGATGACTTCTGCGTTGTGTTGAATTAAGTTGACGACCCAGAATTACTGCTGCAAAGTTGTTTTATTGCCTGTACACAGAAAGGCACACATACAAACGTTGTCCCTGTTAGCTGGCTCCCTCCACTCCTCAATCCAAACCAAAATGCAACAGGCTGCGTACATAACGTAACGCAAATACTATTCATTAATGCAAAGATATAAGAAAAACATGGCACACCTGCACACAGAAAGGCACACATACAAACGTTGTCCCTGTTAGCTGGCTCCCTCCACTCCTAAAATGATTAAATACAGTAGAAACAAAAAGAAATATCACAGTGAGTTAGCAACTACAGCATAACTACACTGGAATCCACAGTGGGGCTAATCCCCACATGTGGCGTGTCTCAAAATCATAAACATAACTTACAGAAAGGCCATCATGCAAAAATAACCCAAAAATAATGCACATAAAATATATACAAATAAAATAAATACAATTAAAGCTACAGATGGCACTTTTATATATCAATATTTATATAGATTAGGATTAGCCTAAATCTCCAAACCTACCTCAATCCAAACCAAAACGCAACAGGAAGGAGGAAGAGGAGATAGGGAAACATAAGACAAGGGGGAAAGGAGGGGCTACCAAGAACCCCTAACTGTATCAGGGTACCATAGAAACTATTTAGACCAGATCTTGTGCAATTATATATTCATACAAAGGGGGACCTTTCAACCTGTTACACTCACCCCTTCAGAATTGCACAAAGATCTGCAAACATCTAACCTGCACTGTATACTGGCCATTAGAAACTCTCCAGCTTTAAAAGCTACCTTCCTCACAAGGCTAAAAGAAAACTGAGGTTGATCAAGTCTCAGAATCCTCTAAAGGAAACAGGGATGCCGTATACACCCCATAGACTAATGCCTACTGCCTACAGTGACAGAAAATTACATAATAAAATAAGGCACTTCCAAGAGAAACCCACTACTTTATACAACCCTAAATTCAAAAAGGGTCAATAAACAGTAATGAAAAATACTCTTTCCATTAAACATGGATGACATGCCTCTCAGGGACATCATCACTAAGGACGGACTGAAGCTGAACCATAGATTCAATCAACCTACACACTGGCCTAATGACTCGACCAAATCTAGAAGTGTGGGGTGCGTGTGGTGAGTGTGAAGTGTGTGGAACAGGAGCTTGTGGCTGTGTGTGTGTACTGGGTGGAGTGTGACTGGAAGCATCAATCAGACCATGCTCGAGAGGGGACTCTGAGGGAGGCTCAGCCATGACAGGATCTTCGGTCACATCTTCCGCAGGCCCTGGAGTGATGTCTGAGTGCTGTGAGACCCATGACGACGTACGATCTCCTACAACTGCATCCAGAGAAACTTCGTCCGAGGGGGGAACGGACACCACATCACTGGGAGCTGCATGCTCAGAGTGAGGCTCATCCTGGGCAGACTCAGATTCCGCCTCATCCTCATCCGTGGAGCCTTCATCCAGTCTCTCACTCAGAGGGAGGAAGTTGACCTCCAACAGCAGGTTTCGGTGCACTACTTTCTCGTTCCCTTGGCTGTCTCGAATCCTGTAAACGTGAAGCGCTGGCTTGGCAGCAATGACGGTGTAGATGGCGTCTCCCCACCTGTCCGCTAGTTTACGTTTTCCTCGGCAGGCCTTGTTCGCCACCAGCACTCTGTCTCCTACAGACAATGACTGACCTTTGACCCTCTTGTTGTACTGATCTGACTGGTGTCTCTGCTCTGACTCTGTGTGTTTCTGAGCGACAGACATGGCAGACTTGAGATCTTTCAACAGAGAGTGCACAAAGGCGTCATAGTCACTGACTGTGTCGTCCAACAGAACACTGCAGAACATCAGGTCCACAGGGAGTCTCGGGACACGGCCAAACATGAGATAAAATGGAGCAAAGCCAGTGGTCTCATGGGCTGTACAGTTGTAAACAAACGTCATTGTCTGGACCATCTGAGGCCACTTGTGTTTCTGTCTAGGCGGCAAGGAGCGGAGCATGCTACCCAGAGTCCTGTTGAATCTCTCTGTTCCACCATTCCCCATAGGATGGTAAGGAGTGGTGTGAGACTTGGAGACACCGGCAAGATGAAGAAGTTCTGTAATCAGCTCACTCTCAAAGCTAGTTCCCTGGTCAGAGTGGATGCGTTCAGGGAATCCATAGACACAAAAGAACTTGTCCCACAACGTCTTAGCTACTTTTCTTGCTGTTTGGTCCCGACAGGGAAACGCTTGGGCTAACTTTGTGAAGTGGTCCGTGATTACAAGAACATCAACAGACTTGTTGTTGTGATCCTCTGCAGACCAAAAGTCAATGCAGACTAATTCCAGTGGAGCAGTTGTCTTTATGCTCTCCAGCGGGGCTCTGGCAGCTGGCTCAGGTGTTTTACTCAGTACGCACCTCTCACACTTCTTGACATAGTCACGGACCTCCCTCTCCATGTCACACCAGAAGAACCGTTGGCGGGCTAGGTGGAGCGTGCGGGCTTGACCTTGATGACCAGCGTGATCATGGACTCCAGCTAAAGCGTCACATTTCAGCGCTCCAGGCAGCACATACTGAAATCGCTTATGGTTTGTCAGGGGGTCTTTGCAGACTCTGTACAGGACACCGTTCAGCAGGGTCAGCTTGTCCCAGTGTCTTAACAGCTGTAGAGTGGACTGACTCTCCTTACAGCGTTCACGGAAAGATGGCCTCCGCTTCCTCTCTACATAGGGCAAAGCGGCTGCGATGGACGGGTCACGCCGCTGATGAGACTGCAGCTCTTCCAGTGACATGGCAGGCAGAGCAGGCTGGCCAACAGGAACCACATCGGACAGGCGTTCCACCACAGACATGGCCCTCAGCTGTGAAGCAGATTCCCAGTCACTGTGACTCTCAAGCAACGTCGACACCTCATCCTCAGAGAGAGACGCACGAGAGCTGGCTGAAGACTCAGACATACAGGACAGAGCTTGGGGCTGGCTAGTTAAACGGAAAACATCCTGGACGAATCCATCCTCAACATCACTGGCACACTTAAGCAGTTCTGTGTACGGCTCTGAAAGCAGACGCTGGCTCAGTGGCTTGACAAAGGGGTCTCTGCTCAGGGCGTCAGCTACAACGTTCAACCTGCCTGGAACATGCTTGATTTTGAAGTTATATGGAGCCAACTTCGCCACCCAGCGCTGTTCACAGGCATCCAGCTTCGGCTTTGTCATGATGTATGTGAGGGGATTGTTGTCTGTCCACACTGTGAACTGGTTGCCTTTGAGCCAATGGCTGAACTTGTCACACACTGCCCATTTCAGTGCCAGAAATTCCAGTCTGTGTGCAGGATAGTTGGCTTGACTACGACTGAGTGACTTACTTGCAAACGCCACAGGTCTCACTCTGTTGTCGCCTTCCTGGACTTGTGAGAGAACAGCTCCTAATCCGTCAAGAGACGCGTCGGTGGAAAGGATAAAGGGCTTGTCGAAGTCTGGATGCGCAAGGACCACGCAGCTGACCAAAGCGCTCTTCAGTTCCGCAAAAGCTTTGTCACACACTGCCGTCCAGTCTTGTGGAGTTAGCTTGCGAAACGTGCCACTCTTTCCAGTCTTCGCTGTCCTGCCCCTACGCTTGGCACCTGCAGTCAGGCAAAACAGAGGCTTGGCAATGGAGGAACAGTTGGGAATGAAATGCTGATAATACAGGACCATGCCCAAAAACGAACGTACCCTCTTCTGGGACGGTGTGCAGCCATCAGCTTCCATCAGGTCTGTTTTCTCAAAGGACGAAATCACGGCAACTTTCTCTTGATCCACAGAGACTCCACTGCTGTCTACAATGTGGCCCAAAAACTTGACTGACCGCCTCAGGAAGTAGCACTTCTTCTGTGACAGCTTGAGGTTGTTGGCTCTCAGCCGGTTGAAAACAGTTCTCAAACGCTCTAGTCCGTCATTAACAGATGGTGCAAAAGACCGAAGATCATCAAGGTAGCATAGAAGGCTGGAAAAATTCAAGTCACCGAAGATACTGAGCATCATCCTCATGAAGGAGGCTGGACTGTTACACAGGCCCTGAGGCAAACGGTTATACTCATACAACCCCAGTGGAGTGGTAAAGGCAGTGAACTTCCTGTCAGCTTCATGCAAGGGGACATTGTAAAAGCCGGACGTCAAGTCCATTGTACTGAAAACAGCATTGCCTCCGAGTGCAGCGAGGCAGTCAGACTGATGGGGAAGAGGATGGGCATCTTTAACGGTCCGCGCATTCAACCACCTGAAGTCTGTGCAGATACGCAGGTCGCCGTTCTTTTTCCACACCATAACTAGAGGGGATGCATAGTCACTCACAGACTTTCTGATGATTTCACGCTCTTCCATGTCATTCAGTACTTGCCTTAGCTGCTGATAATGCGCTGGTGGGACACGCCGATAGGGGAGACGGAAGGGACGGTCGTCTGAGAGATGAATCCTGTGAACAAAGTCTTTGGCCTTTCCGCAGTCAAGAGAGTCTTTTGAGAAGATGTCACTGTACTCTAAAAGCAGGTTCGCCAACTTGGCTTTGTCAGCAGGAGAGACCTCACAGCCGTCCAAGTCAATGTGATTCAAGCCAGCCTCATTCATTGCCTGGGCAATGTCAGTGTGCATGCCGATACGTGGTGCTGAGCCGGGAGCGGTGTCCTGGGTCTGACACAGTCCCTGGGAAATGTTCAAGTCCTCCATCGCTAGACATGACGACACATCAGCTATCTTAGCATTACGTCGTAGAGTGATGGGCTTCAGTGTTGGATTTAAAATCTTCATCGGGACCCAGCGATCACCCCACATGGCAGTCACAAGCTTTCCGACTAAAATGTTTCTTGGAGCAGAGCGAGCAGAGGTGGGCTCAACAATGACGGTGCTGCCAGGTGACACAGGAACATCACTGGGAAGTCTGCCCCACACTAGATATTCTCGCTGTGGGAGGAGTGTTACACTGTGCATCAGCTTCACTGTTCCGACTCTGTCACACTCACCTGGGCCTTCCCATCGTGACACACAGCTCAGCAGCTCCAGAAAACGCTCACAGTCAGGATCATCGCTCTTGGAGGAAATCAGCTCCCAGTATTCCTTCTTGCTTCTCATGCCTTGAAGAACAGACTTTATCACGTTTGTGCCAATTATGAAGTCATCTCGCTGGCCTGGAACAACTAGAGTAGGTACAATAAACTTATTCTCATACACTTCAATTTCAAGTTCATAGAAACACTTCGGGTACGTTGTCTTACCGCCACAGCCCACAAGCACCACATTCCCGGGGATTAACTGAGCACTGGGCAAGACACCAGCAGACTGAAGTTTCTTCTCTGCCTCTTCACTGAGTGTACAAGACATGGAGCCAGAGTCTAGCATTCCTCTCAAAGTGACATTGCCACCTACCAGCACTGGTGTGTAAAACAGCTCGCTTGACCCTTCAAGTCTCTGTGAACTGATGAGAATCGGCACCTGTCCCGCTGGCAAAAGCTGGCAGTTGTTACTGTAGATTGAAAGCAAATCTGGTTCTCCATTGAGGGCTTCTGTACCATCACCCACGCTTGCCCTCTCACAGCGTGGGGCCTCTAGTTTGACGGCATGGTGTTGGGCTGTGCGGACGCTGGACGAGACACATTGGGACAGTCATTCTTGAAATGGCCAGGCTGGAAGCAGTGGCGGCAGAGTTTCAGTAGCCTGCAGTGGCTGAAGGTGGAGTGGTCAGCGCTGCTGCACACACGGCAAGGAGAGAACACTGGTGGCTGACGTGGTTGCTGGCGCTGCTGACGCTGTTGAGGCTGCGTCTGACGTGACACTGACTGGGGGGCAGAGCAGAGTGTGATGACCTTACTCAGCATGCTTACCACTTCTCGCATACTTGGCTCTTCCTCTGCACGATGCACAGTGAGTGGCACAGCTGTGGGTGGCTGGTGAAGGAGGGGATGACGTGTAGCCTCTGACTGCACATTGGAGTGGTTGAGCTGCGTCGACTGAGTGACTGCTGCATGGACAGGCGAAAAGGGAGGAGGAAGCTGACTCACTGAGGCCCCACGCCGTAGATCTCTCTGGTGGTCATCCAAACGCTCCTGGACCTCTGAGGCTGTCCATTTCCCAGCTGGTTTGCTTTTGAAAGACAGGGCGAGGTGAGGGTCTGGGCAGTGAGTAACAAACATCATCACAACTTCAGCACTCATGTCTTCAACACATTTACCCCGCCTGCGGAGGCACTCATCAGCAACATCAATGGCCTTGTTTAATCGCACCCAGTAGTCAAGAGCACTCTCACTTGTCTTCGGAAGTGTGCAATAAGTCTGCCATAGGCATGCCAGAGTAGGGAAGCTCACTGAAATTCTGCTTCAGTATGTCAAAAACAGCTGCAGGACGGGCATAGGGGTCAACATCTGGGCTGCTACGCAGTGAAACCTTCACAATGTCCCTGGCTTTCCCCATCACTCTGCTTGCTATCACATCATACATCTCAGCAGTGCTGCACTTACGTCTGCGCAGGTAACTCTGCATCAAATCTTCCCACTCATGGACAGTGCATGTGTCAGTCTGGTCGCCTCTGAAGAACGGGGGAGGTTTAACATCTGACTGGACAACCACATTCAGCCTTGAAGCATCAAAGCACCCCCTGAGCAGGTCTGTGTGGCATGTACTGGGGCTGCATGACTGCTATGCATAACATGTGGGGTATTGTTAATGTCATGTGCCTGTTCTCTATGTGTAGTATTAAGATAATCAACAGCATTAGTGCCTACCTGCCCCTCTGTGTGTCTAACTACATGTGTAATGGGGGTTGAACACGCTACGGGACTCAGAGCTGACTGGCCTACTCTCTGATAACTGGCCTCACCGTCTAAACCCATAGAGCAACCTCTCCCAAACCCATGAGAAACATAAACACCATTCATCTTGGACAGTGACATTTCAAATGGAGTGATTATGCAAACCCAGAAAAAAATACGTAATGCAAAAGTGAAAGTGAAACTTAAAAATATCAGTAAACAGTTAGGAAAAACCTCACTCCTTAAATGAAACGCTACACACTGATATTAGGCATCAATAGGCTATAGAAATACTTTCACACAATAGCCCATGAAATATTCAATATAAAAACCGTATGTTAAAAAAAACACCGCGCTTGTTAAACAGCGCTAGACTTAGAATGTTCAATAGAGTGTGAAAGTCAATTTGAGCCGTCTGCGGAGGTCTGGTTCCCGGAAGTGACTCCCCCTTTAATTTTGCCATAGGCGTTTCGAAAGGCCCGGTTCAAATAGGGTTCTAATTGTCCACTGTGTCTAACCAGCTACGGGGTACATGATAAGCAACTGATCTTTCGTGTCGAGTGAAAAAACAAACGAAAATACCAAAAAAACCCTATGGTACAAACGTGTGTCCTTTTCATTTCCCCTCAGTGCAAAAATACACTACCCATAAGCCACTGCTTACTACATATTCAGCCGACGATTTCCTTTAACGGTCATTGGTATCTGCTCAGGTGAACGATAACCACGCGGTCGTGCTCTGTCATCGAATACTAGTATTTTTTGTCAATATCTGTTCTTTGTAAATAATTTTTGCATCAGAAGCCAAATAATCATACACAACTCTTTATGCAACGTTATTTAAGTGTACCATTCGCTTGACGTTACCGTTAGCCTTGCTGGTAAGGTGTAGTCGTTAGCAATTTAACGTTACGTTAGCAAGGTACGTTAGCCAGTTAGCGATAGCCTGTTAGCTAGGGACCAGGAAAACTAGCCTTTCTAAGGTGCTGTGTTGCATGTGAGCAAAGATATATCTCCCTGTCTGCTCACTCCTCTTTATGGTCAGAGCATTTGGTTTTGTTAAACCAAGCACGTTAATCTCTGAATGTGATGTCAGAAATAAAATTTCAAGATCTTTGGGCACCTTCCTCTTAGCCATGAGCTAAATGTTTTGTTAGCACAACTCACCACAACTTTCTTGTCCTTCATGCTAGCCTTGACAGAAGCCACAAGCTACCCCTGTACCACAGAACAATGCCCCGGTTTAAAATATTGGCTTTACTTTAGCAGTAGCCCGCCATGAACCTTTGTATGTTTCACAAGTGAAGAGACCTGTTTCATTCTGTTCTGTTTCCTAACTATACAGAATGGACGGTTAAAGCAATGTATTGCTTACTTGGAACTTTATTAAACATAGGAGCAAGAGTACACATGTGCCATCCTAGCACTCTCTAGGTGGTGTCCCCCACTAATGCTTCCCTATGGGAACATAACCTAACAATCCTCATTGTTACATCCTTTCTCTTTTTTTTTTTTTTTTTTCACAAGTTGTATCTTTTCTTTGTAAACAAAATAAACATTGTTCTTACCACATTCAGATACAAACATACTTATACTTCAAAAAGTGCATGTTTTGATCTCATAAACTAAATTATAAATCCACCTGGACATTAACACCAAATGCATCTTAGTAGAAAATTATTCATGCCAATACATTCACTGTAACCTGAACTGTGCAATCAATAACTCATGTAACCTTATCACACATAATTTACAGTATAACCAGGACTTTCAACCAAAAACAGTAAATCATGTAACAATCATACATAACAATCACACTTTGTATAATCCTTCAAATAGGCAGGCGTCCTAACTTGACGACCACACCTGGTAGTGACAGTTTGCTGGTCACTACTGTGGCTCTGTTTAGCCATTACCACAGTCCCTGTGTGAGTGTCCGACTGTGTAGGTGCAGATGATGGACAGTAGTTGTGCCTGAGATGGCGTCGGTTTCTCCTCAGGACACTTCCAGACTCCAGCTCCACCTCATACGATCTGGGACTCACAGGTTTAATCACTGTGGCAGTCTTCCATGTTTTACAAGGCTCAAACGGTTGAACTCGAACACTGTCCCCTGGTTTGAGACTGTCCAAGTCCTTCGCTGTGCGATTGTAGTATTTCTCCTGTCTTTGTCTGTTGTTGATCAGTCCCTGTTTGTTGTTTGTCACTTTAGGCTCCAACAGTGTCTCAGTAGTAGGAAGAAGAGTCCGTGTTCTCCTACTGAGAAGCCTCTGAGCTGGACTTGTGGTGAGCCCTTGGCTAGGTGTGTTGCGATGGTCCAGTAGGGCCAAGTACGGATCCTGACCGGCAGCTGCAGCTTTCTGCATCAGACGCTTTGCTGTTTTGACGGCAGATTCCGCCTTGCCATTACTTTGCGGATATCCAGGTGACGACGTTCTGTGTTCAAATTCCCACTTTTGGCTGAACATTGCAAACTCATGAGAAGAATATTGTGGCCCGTTATCCGAAATGAGCACATCTGGAATCCCCTGACGCGCAAAGTGTGCTTTCAGTTTGTGTATCACAGTGGTACTTTTAGTGTCTGGTAAATAATCAACTTCAAAAAAGTTTGAATAATAGTCCACTGTTACAAGGTAGTCCTTGTTGTGCCAAGAAAATAGATCAGTCCCTACCCTGGCCCAAGGTCTGTAAGCAATATCATGGGGCTGCAATGTCTCTCTTTGTTGTTTGGGGTCAACTGACCTGCAGATGTCACATTTTGAAATAAAAGTCTTTATCTGCTCATACATCCCTTGCCAGTACACACTCTCACGAGCCCGTCTGAGGCAACCTTCCACTCCCAGATGTGATGAGTGTATGCGCTGGGTTAGGTCAGCTCTCAGTGAGTCAGGAATAATGGCTCTTTCTCCCCTGAACACTATGCCATCCTGAAAGCTCAGCTCATCCTGGAACGCAGCATAGTGTTGAATGTTAAGTGCAATGTCTCTTTTGTTCTGTGGCCAACCTGAGCAAATGAACTTAATCACGTCCTGCAACTTTGTGTCCTCCTTTGTTGCATCACGGATGGCTGACAGTCTTATTGCAGAGATGGGCAAGTATGAAACCATGTTAACAGTCTCTATCTCTGCCTCTGTGTCCCCCTGATAGGTGTCAGGTAAGTAAGCCCTGCTCAGCGTGTCAGCTAGAAGCATGTCTCGTCCAGGCACATAGATAACAGTAATGTCATATTTCTGCAGTCTGAGTAGCATTCTTTGCAACCTCTTTGGCGCGCTAAGCAGTGGCTTTCTCACAATATTCTCAAGTGGTTTATGGTCACTCTGGACAGTCACCGGCCTACCATACGTGTACTGATGAAACTTTTCCATTCCGAACACTATGGCTAAGCATTCTTTCTCTATCTGGGCATAGCCCCTTTCTGTGTGAGTCAATGCCCTGCTCGCAAATGCTACTGGTTTACCTTTTTGTGTCAAAGCTGCTCCCAGACCAGTCTCTGAGGCGTCACATTGAAGGGTTAACTCCTCAGCCTGGTCATAGTACTTGAGCAGTGGTGCATTTGTTATTTTGTCTTTCAGTCTTTTCAAAGCTGTCTCGTGAACCTCTGTCCACTCCCACATGCTGTCTTTATGTGTAAGTTGTCTCAAAACTTCACAGTCCTCAGAAAGATGTACACAAAACTTGGAGAGGTAATTTAACATACCTACGAGTCTCTGTACACCCTTTACATCAGTAGGCCTCGGCAGGTCCCGCACTGCCCGCACCTTTTCCGGATCAATGCGGAGGCCTTCTGCAGTCAGCAGGTGTCCAATGTAGGGAACAGACTCCCTCCTCAGCTTAAACTTCTCAGCGTTGAGTTTAATGTCTCTTTGTCTGCATCTCTCTAGCAAACCTCTTAAATTTCTGTCATGGTCCTTGTCCGCTTCCTCCTGCGTGTCACCCTCACCAATGATCAGTATATCATCAGCGATGACATACACCCCTGGTAAGCCCTCTAGCGCCTGCATGAGCTTCCTCTGGAAGACCTCAGGGGCCGGGCTGATACCCATTGGCATCCTGAGCCACCGGAACCGTCCGAACGGGGTTGCAAACGTGGTGAGATAACTGGACTCCTCATCCAGTTTGACATGCCAAAATCCATGTTTTACATCGCAAACAGTGAATACCTTGGCCTTTGAGAGTCCTGGCAGGACGTCATCAATGGTGGGAAGCGGGAAATGGCTCCTCTTCAATGCTCTGTTCAACGGTTTAGGGTCTATGCAGATCCTAGTCTTTCCATTCGGTTTGGTCACAGACACCATACTGCTTATCCAGTCAGTGCTCCGTTCCACGGGTGCAATGATTTTCTTGTTTTCAAGATCCATGAGCTCCTCTTTGAGAGGTGCCATCATTGCGACGGGCACTCTGCGTTTGGGCAGTTTCACTGGTGTCACACTTTTGTCAATTTCAATGTTGTACTCGCCTTCTAGGCAGCCAACGCCTGTGAAAACATCTCCAAATTCAGTCTTTATTTGGTTCATGTTCATTGGTCGTTCTTTGCTACCAGGCATTTTGTCTGGACACTGAGTTTTCACAATACTGTCAATCGCCAAAATGTTCTCATACTGCACCCTGATCAGTTTCATGGCTTCACTGGCCTTTCTGCCTAGCAAAGGAATCATGTCCTCCTGGTCCACGACTTGAAACTCCAGTCTGTACAGTTTATCATTTCTCGGGTTTCTCAATTTAACTTTACATTTTCCAAGTGGGCGTAATCTGCTTTTGTTGTACATGACTAGTACTTTCTCAGTGTTATCCAGCTGTGTGTTTGTGTTCAATAGCTGTATCGGGATAACATTGCAGGTAGCCCCACAATCTATCTGAAAGTTCACACGCTTTTTGTCCAACATCATACCAGCAAAGAGATGTTGACTCTTGCTGTGTGTCTCTTCCACTTGATTGACAGTCTCTTGGTTTTCCTCAACACATGTCACAGTCATAATGTCCTCACACGATTCACTTGACTCTGAAATCGTGTGTACAGCTCTGCCTTTCTTGACAGCATTCTCTTTCTTTTCACCCTTTTTCTCTAATTTAGTTTTGCATTTAGCAGCAAAGTGGTTTTCTTTCCCACATTTCTTACATGTTTTTCCAAAAGCTGGACATTTCTGTTTGTTTTTCTCATGTGTGTTGCCACAAAATTTGCAGTTAATCTCATCCTTTTTCATTGGATTCTGTTTCATTGCATGTATCTCCTCCACAGTTTTTCCTTGTATGGTTTTGCTATTCTCTCTTGATAGCTCAGCGGCTCTGCATATTTGCATACACCTATCCAGTGTTAAGTTTTGTTCTCTTAACAGTCTTTCTCTCAAAGAAGGGTTATTTGTGCCACACACAATGCGGTCCCTTATTAGCTAGTCTTTTATCACGCCAAAATTACATGTGCTGGCCAATACTCTTAAATCTGTGACATATCTGTCGATATTTTCATCTTGTCCCTGGTCTCTGACAAAAAATCGGTATCTTTCAACCGTCTCATTTAATTGAGGATCACAATGCTTATCAAACAGTGTTAGCATCGAATTCACCGTCGTCTTTGCCGATGTAGTAACGTTGCCGCTTACCAGCGTAGTTAAAAGTTCTCTCCCTCTCTCTCCAAGGAGGTAGTTGAACAACTTAACTTTCGTTGTCTCATCTGCATCGGGTATCGTGAGGTCCATATATAGGGTAAACTCCTCCTTCCAACTCTTCCACGTTTTCGCCAAGTTGGTCGAATCCAGACAGAGTGTTGCAGGCGGCTTGAGACCCTCCATCACGATATCACCCGCGGCACTTCAAAGTTCGGCCCCGCAGACTCAGGTCACCCGCTCGGGCTAGACTAGCGGTATTTCACTCACGGCACGGCAAACTCTCTTCAGTCGTTTCCACGACCGCTGCCACCATGTTTCATTCTGTTCTGTTTCCTAACTATACAGAATGGACGGTTAAAGCAATGTATTGCTTACTTGGAACTTTATTAAACATAGGAGCAAGAGTACACATGTGCCATCCTAGCACTCTCTAGGTGGTGTCCCACCCTAATGCTTCCCTATGGGAACATAACCTAACAATCCTCATTGTTACAAGACCGATGGTTCAGAAATATAATTTATTTTGAAATATGCGACATTACAAGGCAAACAAGTCATAGGCTACATTTTCGGCACCTTGGGCTAAGCGATGTTTAGGCTTGTCCGACCTGCAGCTTGCATCAGCGTCAGCATCAGTGATATTAAAGCCTACATTGAACACCATACCTAAACAAAACAAATAAAGCAAAAGGGCAAAGTAAGACACAAATAATGTAACCACAACAGACGTCAAGGGTTGTCATATAATCATTTCTACTATGAGAAAACAAACATGAATCGTAGCTGCTCATAAAAGCTACCATGCTGTATATCTATGTCTATGAGCTATGCTAACCACATCGTAAACTTACTTTTCATAACGCAGTCATCCGAGTCGTGGGAATGTCTGAATTTCTTAACACAGCGCCTAAACAAAATAAATAAAGCAGCAAGAGGAAATAAGACACAAATAAGCTAAACGAACCACAACAGGCTATCATAATTATATTTTACTATTGAGTGATGCATACTTAGCAAGTTAGCAGCTAACACATCGTTTGAAACTTTGATGCGGTTTACCAAAACTTAATTTACACAGTCTTAATTTATTATATGCATTATATCGATACAAAAACAAATTGTATCATATAATATCACATCATATCATGATTTTACACAAACCAAACTTACCTGGGGTCGTGATTATACACAGCCGGTTTGATGGAAGCACTATCGGGAAGATGGTGCGTGCTGTCTGGGAAGCCTACCGCTGGCGTCCGTTGCTGTCAATGTCAAGCGGTCCCCCAGAGCTCTAGAATAGCAACATTAGCACTAGCATAGCAAGGGCTGATCATCTGCACCGACGTCCTAACGTTGATTTTCGCGGGCTTCAAAAAGGTCCACCAATCAGATACGTTGCAGTGGGATTGTGGGATTGCTCGGGAACATGGGTAATGAAGTACTTCATTGGGACATCGCAGAAAAAGGACCTTTGTTCAGAAACTAAATTGAGATTTCATGAACTTTTGGTGTCTAGGTAAGCACAGGCACTCATTATGTCTTGCCGTAGCTAGTTAGACGTGTAGAATGTGTGGTTAAGACAGCGTGGGTTATAATCAAATTCTCACTCGCCCCGACGAACGCTAAAGACACTTCCGGAACCTCACTTCCACACTCTATGAATTCAGAACGTTAATTACGCTAAGGACGTAGAATATCCTTCTAACCTACGCACAAACCGCATATAACACAGCAGCGCGATCTCATCCAGCAGCCAGTCGAGGAGAGGGATTAGCAGCGAGGTGGCAGCGGCAAGTTCAGCAGCAGCGGTCCCGGCGATCCAGCGAGCGTGGACCTGACGAACCAAGGGTCACGGCACCATTGTAACGGGTGATGACTTCTGCGTTGTGTTGAATTAAGTTGACGACCCAGAATTACTGCTGCAAAGTTGTTTTATTGCCTGCACACAGAAAGGCACACATACAAACGTTGTCCCTGTTAGCTGGCTCCCTCCACTCCTCAATCCAAACCAAAATGCAACAGGCTGCGTACATAACGTAACGCAAATACTATTCATTAATGCAAAGATATAAGAAAAACATGGCACACCTGCACACAGAAAGGCACACATACAAACGTTGTCCCTGTTAGCTGGCTCCCTCCACTCCTAAAATGATTAAATACAGTAGAAACAAAAAGAAATATCACAGTGAGTTAGCAACTACAGCATAACTACACTGGAATCCACAGTGGGGCTAATCCCCACATGTGGCGTGTCTCAAAATCATAAACATAACTTACAGAAAGGCCATCATGCAAAAATAACCCAAAAATAATGCACATAAAATATATACAAATAAAATAAATACAATTAAAGCTACAGATGGCACTTTTATATATCAATATTTATATAGATTAGGATTAGCCTAAATCTCCAAACCTACCTCAATCCAAACCAAAACGCAACAGGAAGGAGGAAGAGGAGATAGGGAAACATAAGACAAGGGGGAAAGGAGGGGCTACCAAGAACCCCCAACTGTATCAGGGTACCATAGAAACTATTTAGACCAGATCTTGTGCAATTATATATTCATACAAAGGGGGACCTTTCAACCTGTTACACATGCATAGCCACAATGACTTTTTTTTTTTTTTTTAACAAGGTACCAAATATACTTCTAGTCTCCACATTACAGAAAAAAACTCATTAAGCAACATGTACATCTGTGTCTTCCAGGTGATTATTCAGGATGGACCAAAACTGTGGGGGACAGGTTCACTGACAATTTGAACATCCCTCCAGGTGCTGTAGTTTGCCATGTTCCCTTGTTCAGGTAGGGAAATCAGCTTATACACAAAGACCTACTGGAAGTCACTCACACAGTAGACTACTTTTGAAAGACACAAGCATAGTCACATTCTTCAACTTCTCATCACTGACAAGCCAACCATGTATTGGAAGATGCCATTAGGCCTATGTGTTGGAGTGTTGTCATTACATATACCTAAGTTGTGTAGGCTTTGGCATTTTTCAGAACTGCCGTGTGATAACTTCACACTCATTGTGTCATCAAAACAGCAGATGTCATAACATGTAAATGAGATGGTTATATCTATAGACTGTATGGTTATATCACAGTAATTATGTGCCAGTAGGCTATGTTATTGATGATGGTATACAAACTCCTGTCTGTGGTCCTCAGCTGGCTGACACTGGAACAGCGTGTGGATCTCGTCGCAGAGGGATTATGGCCAGAGCTACTGGACGACTTCCAACCAGACATAGCCATTGAAGACTGGTGAGTGGATCACTGTGAGGCATTATTTAACATTTTTATTTAACAGTAATGAGGCACACATTTGTGGTTGTTTTAGTGTTATACATCCAAGGGACATTGCATTTTGATCTTAAAACTTTAAGCTACATTTTGTTAGTTTGCAGTACTAAAGTAATCTGACCAGACCTGCACCCATATGTTGCATCCCATTACACCTCTGCAGTCAGTTACAATGCACTAGCTAATTATTTTGGCATCATGTTGTTCTATTAAAGTAAAACAATCAAGATGATACTATTGAGTATTCATTCTAAGGGGACTAACCGTTTTGACCTTGCTAGCATATTAAACTATCTCCTACCTTTGTCTTTTAAGAAACACTGAAATTAGAAACAGGTACTGTAGTTCTCATATGGAAAATGAAGGGGCAGAGAAACTATACACTGGTAGCTGCCACACTGTTGCAAAATATGTTAGAAAAAGGGGAAAGAAACCCTTATATTACCAAATGATCAGTCTAACCACACAAACTACAAGCCACTCACAAGCATCCCGACACTGGAGCCCAACATCCTTTTCATCCCTCTCTGCTGGTGCAAGTTTGCACAAGACATTACAAGACAACCACTAGTTGAGTAAATCAGATTTCATCACTTGTCACGCTGTAACTCTCACCCATTACTTATGGAGCAGTATGATTAATGATGCTTTGGGATGTTTAACTTTATACTATTGTTCACATTGAAGGCTAGAAATGTTTCCTTTTTCCTCTTTACTTTTTTCCTGTCTTTTTCTCTTTGCCTTTACATGCCTCTTTCACTTGTGTCACATAGTTCATTGAAGATTTGAGATCTTTTTCATGGAGTATTTTCCAAAACAAGCACAACAGATATCCACTTTATTTTTGCAGATATATATAAATAATTGACCTCTGTATATTGGGAAGGCCAATGGAACATCCCATGTCATTTTGGAGAGCTGTGTAATCAGAAACACTTATCAATCACTTCCTAAACTCCATGTGTGTCACCTGTTATATAACAGGTATGAAGAGAGTCAGCTACACGAGTCCATCTATGAGCTTCATGTGAAGCTGCTGGGCAGCGACGGACAGACAGTCATCAGAGAGTTCACCAGCAACCCCCGAGAGGACCTGGAGAACTACTCCCACAACTGGAAAAAGGTGGGCTCAGATGTTGGGAACATAAACGCACCAATACACCATTCAGACATAAGGATTTTCTTTTTCTTTAAAAAGTAAAATAAAATAAGGAACACGTAAGAGTCATCATGTATGTGTATTGTGTGTACTTTTGTAGGTTTCCAACGTCTTCTCAGCATACGGTCCAGGGGTCCGACATGTCCACTTTGTCCACAAATTGAAGAATCAGTTCATGAATGAATTTTTCTCTACCCTCGTCACAGGCAGCTCGGTCATAGTAAAGGCCTCCAAGTCAAGTTAATATGGAAAGACTGACAAACTTCCTTTTCAGATGTGCCTTTTCCATGCCTGGACAACACTCCAAACAAAGCCAAACATCCCTCAAATAAATCTATTTGATATAAGTTTTTATGGTCTTGGAAGTTGTAATTATTACTCTCCAGTTAGTGTTGGGAAGATTTTTATTCTTCATTATAGAGTAGATTGCAGTTTTTAATCCTGTTGATGCAGAGTTTCAGAACTAGCTAATGATGTTGTAGATGATGTACAAGTAAATGGAAAGACACAAGATAGATGAAAAGGTGGAATAGTATAACATTGCACACGTTCAGACTACCTGTGGCATGTTCTTCATTTAAACTGCAGTGCAGATCAACTCTGTACATGTACCGTAAAAACTACTGAGTACATAAACACATTACCGGTACACTTTACTAAAAAAAATGGTCTAGAAAGACGACGCTACGCAACTCACATCTGTTGATATGGAAACACGCAACAAACAGCAACTAGTAACATACAAAACTGAGGCCTTATATACTGTAGACAGACTGTTTTTTTCTCTGCCTTATCAGTCATCCTGTTATCTTACTGTAACGTATAGAAGGCATACATGGTTGCCATGTCTATGCTGAAAATACACATTCCATTTACACCCTCCATACTGTATGTAGCCTCCACCTGTCTCCATGCCCTATCAGAAGAGGACTTTGGCCTTTTCCTGCTTCAGGTCTGGCTATATGACAACTACCCAATCTGAACTATCTCCAGCAAGAGGCAAAAGCTATTTGCTTTCCTGAATGATCATAATGTCCAAAATAGTCTCTGTAGCTGTGAAATTTGGAAATCATTCGTTCATCTTATGCATAGGTCTTTTATTATTGATATGTTAGTTAGTTAGTCTTGTTTGTCCAAAGGAAATGTGTTTTCACTGACCACACAAGCCTTACAAACATGTAATAAACAGATACACACAACTGTAGTTCTTTACTCATCACTACTGTATGTCTCCCACATAAACATCACACATAGATTCCCACCAACACATATACATCAAAAACTTGCACAGAAACAAACAGCAAATCCACACACAGTTCTGGCACTACAGAGGAATGAGGGGAATCACAGTGATCAATGTTCCTTGTTCTCAGGGCTGTTACTGCGGAGGGCACAAAGCTTTTGCCAAAACGTGTCTGTCTCCACCCCATACTCTACCGTATCTGTGTCCTAATGGGAGCAGAGTGAAAAAGGGGTCGTGTGCAATGGTCTGTGCTCTGTTCTTGGTGAGTTTACTTTTTAGGTGTGATAAATTAGCCCTATTGCTTTGACTGCGGTGTGAGTGATGCATTTAAGTTTGTGAACTATTGGCAGCAGTTAACATGTTTAAGAAGCAGGGAAGACAGGTGACAGAGACATTTTTATAACTAGACAGTGAAGTGAAATGGGTCTTGCCACTTGACTGACAGTGCGCATACAGACAGAAAGTGTATAGGCCTCAAAAGATATTGCAAAAGAGACAGTTGAGATTTTGCACATCTTCTCACCTACTTTACCTCCTTTACGGAGATAAGAGATAGTAGGCCCAGTTTCCTTCTATTGAAGTAATCCACTGACTTGAATTGTGGGTCGCCATCTAGTGGTAGCGAGCACTAACATGATGGTGCAAATAATGATGGTGCTAAGTTTTTTTTTGTTTGTTTGTTTGTTTGTTTCAGTATTAAATATTATTGCCTGTTGGGAAAGATTGTTTTGTGGGCCTACAGTAGGCCTATCTGTCAAGTCCACCTGTCATTCAGTGAATGAAGGATAGGCTATTCATTGTGTTGTTGTAGGCTAAACTACACTTGGCCTATTTGGGTTTTGTTTGTTTGTTTGTTTGAGGGACATTCCTGGAATTTGGGGACTTTTTGGCATCAATATTTTTCAAAAATTGACTTTTGATTTCACAATCTTCTTTTACATATTTAAGAATGACAGCTAATTAGCTATCAATTCATGTGATTTGTACAGCTCAGGCATCTAAGGTATTTATTTTATAAGACATTTATTTTCAAGTATTTATTATGTCGGCCGCAACCCTGTTACCCATATTTAGAAACCTGAAAGATGACTACTTTCACTATTTACTATAAAATATACATTAAATTATTATATTATATCATTACTTGAACAATGAAAAAGGCAATAAGTTAAACAATCATGAAATTAAATGCTAATTTTAGGGGATTTTAACATAAATGTTGTGGTAACAGGGTTGAAGTAACCAGTAACAGGGTTGCACAAATTAGCAGGGTAACTGTTGTGTTATTATTTATTTAAAATTTTGACAGCAGTATGACAGCTAAACATTTTAAACCTGTGAAACATTGTTCAATGGGCAATACCACATTGTTGATATGACAGAACATGAGGCAGCATGGTATTATTTTAACATTTTGTGCATTTTCTCTCTCATCAACTTAAATTGTTAAGAATTATTCCAATCAAACAAATGTCTGCCATTTTATTGGTGATAAATGTATATGAACTAAAGCCCACCTCTATGGAATTGTTTTTAGCATTTTACATTTCATTTCTATGAAGAAATAAGGGTATGAAGTATTGCACAAGAATTTGTAGTCACAGGGTTGCAAGTAACAGGGTTGCGATTTCAAGCTAATATTAGGTTTAGCTCAAGGACAGATGCTATCTGTGGAAAGTATCATTACTATCAAGGCAGGGGACCTCCTTTCCTACATACATTAAGAAATATTTTTTGTTACTATTTCTTCTTATTTGAAAAATAAGAGTAACAGGGTTGCATGACTTGAGTGACACGTGCAAATTTGTCAGATAAAATTAGAAAAGTATGAAAGACAAAAGTGTGTCCAGTAACTTGGTTTAGTCATGGTTATTGCTAATAGCCTGAAGATGCTACATACTCTTTGTCATGTGACTCACTCTTTTTTCTCTACCTCTGCTGGGCAGAATTACCTGGGGTAACAGGGTTGCGTGCATGTTGTGGGACACAACTTTAAAGTATAATTATTTAAATTCACAATATGTTGAAAATCAAACAACTTTTGTTGCATGTACAAGAGATACATGTTAACAAAAGTCAAGGGGAAATATTATACTTAAAACCTTTTTGAAATGTTAGAATTGACAAAGAAGTTGGCCACCAGGGGTGTGGGACAAGGGAAAAAAGCCGTTTTTAGGGGTGGTTCAGAAGTACCCTGTCATTTGAATGACACCTACAGAGCTTTTTTTCCAGGATATTTTACATTTTGTCTAAGGACAAGTACATCTTTCACAGATAATCTTGATATGTTGGACATGTATAATTCAAATTTCATAGGTGGGACAGAAAAGTGCCCAAATTCCAGGAATGTCCCTTTACTCATTGCAGACCTGATTTCTACAGCCCAGACAATGGGCGTTTAAGGTCAGCCTCACTTATTCTACTAAGCCTAAATATAGTGAATGGAATTGTCTCATCAGGGGAACCTGACCTTAAGTTAGTGAGATTCGTGAGAATAAAGTGAAACGTGAAGAAGTAGCGTGATGAAATGAACTTCACTGAAATACACACTCAACAGCAAGTTTACGCCTCTGAATCTTCAAAATAAAGGTAAGAATTATTTTGTGTTCAAAGTGAGGCTACAACTTATGAATAGCCCTACACCTGACCAATACCATCATATAGCCTGCAGATGAATATCTGACCTGAAATTATCATTAGGCATGCGATGAATTCAGTTTCATCCGTTCAACATGACAGCTTCATTCAACTACTGTTGTATATACGAAAAGGAACTCGAGCTAAATTTCGTTCTCATTGTTTTATTATTTTCACCTTTTTCTAATATGGTGATAGTTTTACGAATAGGCCTAGCTTATGTCAGGAAATGCAATCGTCTAATCGTCCTAGAAACCAATTACGCACTTTAGCCCACTCTGGGAGCGGTAGTGGCCTAGGCTATATGAAAAAGATGGGCGACTCATAGGCGTGTAAAGAAATAATTAAAAAAGCCTGAACAGGTTTCTTAGACATTATTTATTAAAATAAGCTCCTAAAACAAAGAATCTACTAAGAATCTTCCTTGAAGCAACGTCAAAAAGGATTCTAAATATGTGACCTTGCACAGCGAAATCAGTCGCATTGGCATTTTTTTCAAAATTAAGTTATTGCATTCACGTGAAAGGCAAGAAAATAACCTTTCAAATGATACCACTATCGATACCATTGGCCAACAAATGACATAGATAGGAGCGTTCAAAGTGTTACAATGTTGCAAGTCAGAAAAATTGAAAAGCGGAGAAAAACAACGCTGAAGTTTATTAGCTTGTTGCAAGGGAGTTATTAGGCTAGCTATTTTGAACATAATGCTATCAGTGAACTCAGCTGAATTAATTCTGCTACTAGTCCAACCAAACCAGTTAAATGATATCAAGCCTACTTATCTAACATGCAACCAAGACAGGGATACCCCTATTTGTGGACTTTACACGAAATATGGATATAACATGGATATAACTTGAAGCTCACCGTAAAGGTAAGAGCCAGTGGATGGTTTGGTATTTTGCTATGAAGTGAAGTAGGCTAGGCTACGCAACCATGCAATGTGTGGATGCAGCTGTTAGTATGGGATTTATAGTTGTCATGTCCCTCATCTGAGTGATATCCTTGAAGCAGAAAAATCAGCAGACAGTTAATACTTGGCTTGTGCCGTTTATAGCACTACCGAACGCTTAACAGCTTATTAAACTTCCAGTTATGCCAACTAGCTGCGCCCACTTTAGAACCCGTCTGACTAGCTAGCTTCCAACTCAGTCAGATTCTCCACCCGACGTTAGCTCCATCTAGAGGAATTTTATGGACCCCAACACAATCTGCAAGTGACTTCTAGCCTAGTTTATGAAAATGAAAAAGCCCTTTACATTCAGATAATTATTTTTTCTTATAATCTATGACGAATGTTCACATGCCCTGCTGTAGTTTACTGTACAAACCAATTAGCACTAGAAATCTATGACAGCTAAGTTAGTACGATGCTAAATGGATACACCTTCTCAACAAACACATTTTTAACCCATTTAAGGTATGAAATTCGGCATAAATTAACAACAATCTGAAAGGGTAGACTTTATTCTGTCAAATTATGCTGAAATGTGAAATTCGACTTTTTTGGTGCAAGCATTCCATTTTTAGAATTTTCTCAGAAACGAGGCTTCTGCGAAGCGACTGATTTCGC
>JAODXP020000018.1:541945-564445 GCA_027497455.2 Sardinella longiceps | reverse complement strand
TGTGTGTGTGTGTGTGTGCGCTCATGGTCTTGTGACGCTCTCCCACCTGCCAGCATTTGCTGGCGTTTTTCTCAGATTGGATCTGCTGTGATGTGGTTCCGCCTCATCTCTTCTCCTCTGTTCTGCTCTGTTCTGTTCTCGTTGAGTCGGCCTGGCAGAACTCTGTTCCGTTGGCCAGAGATGAGAGTTCCGTCCTGTCCTGTCATTCCCTATTCTGCCCCGATCTAATCCAACCCAATCCAGTGTGTGGCTCAGCCAATTCAAGTGTAATGTAGTGCATTGATGAGGGTGTGGTTCGTTATATTAGTGAAAGCCAAAGCAAATGAGAACAGAACAGTCCTACTGGGGAGGCTATAGGCCCTTGAGGGAGCTGCGGGGATTAACTTCAAACACAGCTTTAATATATACGCTATCTAGAGTATTCATATCTAGACATACAGTAATTACTCATAATTAAAAACACCCCGTGAAAAATCTCTCCCGCTTTGAGACGCAACATGATTAGGTGGTGCCATGTGCTGTGCTGTGCTGTTATAGATTGAGAAGCCAGATTTTGCCCACCTCAGCATGAAATAATTTTGCACCAGCGGTACTATAAACAGACAAGTTTATGCTTGTAATACTTTCTGTTTGGCCAACAGAGAATCGGCATAGGGTGTTCTCCTTTCAAATAATTAAAAATACATTCTTAAAGCAGCCGTTTGTCATAGTAATTTGAGACTGATCATTGCCCCACCTGGGATATAATATGCATGTGGATTGGCATTGATTGAAGTGTGAAAGTCAGCAGATGTTGTGTAATAATGCTGTAGACTTCAATGAGGTGCAGGAAGCTGTTTCATCAGGTAGGATTCAGTAGTACTCCCAGGGCATTGATGAAGATCGCTTTGAACCGTCAATGGCATTATTCTCTCTCTCTCTCTCTCTCTCTCTCTCTCTCTCTCTCTCTCTCTCTCTCTCTCTCTCTCTCTCTCTCTCTCTCTCTCTCTGGGTGTTCATTTAGCAATGCACAGTACACCCAATATATGTATGTATTTTAATTACTTTTTTTGTTGTTGCCTGCTGTATAAGAATATATTTTATGTGTTACTATATTTTAGCCTAATAATCCTGCCTCTGTGAAACACTGCATTGTCTTTGAAAAGAGCTATGCATTTTACTTGCTCACTTATATTGGTACAGTACTAGGCCTATATTCTATCATAATAGCTTTTACAGTCCATCTTTATATAGTTAAAAAATGTAACACCACTGGATCCATGGTGAAAGGTTGTTTCGTCTCACCATATACAGTGTATAAAATATGATTGAGATGACAATAAAACCTATTTCACTGTGACACAAGTGCTGTCAAAGCGTTGTCAAAGTGTTGCCAAACATTTGGGTGCATGGAAGCAGAGGCCGAAACAGAGACAGAGACAGAGACAGGGACTTTAGCCTGGGCTGCAGTAGCACTGGTGTTTTTATATAGCCTCCTGTTGCTGCACCACTCTGAGCAAGGCATACAGTAAAGACAGAGAGAGGCACAGAGGCCTGACTGAATGAATGCCTCACAACACCCTCTGGTGGCCAGACATGAGAATGACAATAGTATAAAAAGGCCTTCTGTGGCATCCAGTTCACCAAGCCAACTGAACAGAGTCCAGTCTACAACCAAGCAATGTTGGTTAAGATTATGCATGCCCAGCTGAAGCCTATTTATTGAAGATGACGTTACTTATAATTGAAAGGAACTTCCTTTAAGGAAGTGATGAATTGCTTGTGATGCCCTGATGAAGGCCAATGTGGAGGCCGAAACATGTTGGCTGTTTTTATTTTGTTCAAATGTGAACAAGCAATGTGATGTAAATGTATTGAATTGTATATAACTGTACATGATTTTATTGCTGACCCAGGAAGAATAGCTGGGCTGTGCCCAGCTAATGGGGATCTATAAACTAAACTAAACTAAATGTGAAACTTTGGAAGAAAAGTGGAAGAGTGCCTTGGGCCACCTCCTTAAATATATGCTATCCTTCATACCAGAGATCACCTTTGCATCTAAATTACCCTAAGAAGCAGCCCTCCAATTTATACAGAGAGGCTGGCTGGCACACAAAGGGTTAAAGACTAAAGCCATGCAGTGCAGTGTAATTCATCCTCTGTTTGGATAATTAAGAACAAGTTATCCCACCCCTGTGAACTCAGAATTAATTTCTTGCAGACTAGTATGAAAGCATCATTCTGTTCTCTTTGCCTCATTGGGCTTAATGGTGAACACAGGCTAACAGTATGTTTGCACAGCTGGTAATTGCAATTGTTAAACAATACAAATCATTTTTGTTTTTCCCACATCTTCTCTCTCCCTCTCTCTCTCTCTCTCTCTCTCTCTCTCTCTCTCTCTCTCTCTCTCTCTCTCTCTCTCTCTCTCTCTCTCTCCTTCGTCAGGCGAAACAATGACTCAGACTACAGTGACGGCGAGGAGGACTTCTACTACACAGAGATCGAGGTCAACATGGACACACTGTCGGAGGGCCTGTCCAGCCTGACGCCAACCTCTCCCACCACGGCAGGCCCGCCCCCCTTCTTCCCCCCCATGACCTCTGACCTGCCGCCACCTCTGGCCCGCTGTGATGCCGCCCAACACCACCAGGCCTTCCACACGCCCCTCAGCCAGTCGGCTCCCTCCGCACTCTGCCACATCCGCACTGACCACGCCTACCAGGTAAATCAAATTTGAAAAAAGAAGGCAATTTGCTTTTTTTTTATTTTATTTATTTATTTTTGTAGCTATGGATTTCCTGTGTTGTTATCTCATTTGGCAGTATTTGTCTCTGTGGCTCATAGAGGGGTCTATTAGTTCAGTGGCATCACCTCTGTTTGTGTTGGTTATGTTGCTCTGTTCTCTCCTCCCGATGAGTCATGGCAAAGTTGAAGTTGGTCTCTCTCTCTCTCTCTCTCTCTCTCTCTCTCTCTCTCTCTCTCTCTCTCTCTCTCTCTCACACACACACACACACACACACACACACACATACACACACACACTTTCTCTCTCTCACACACACTCTCTCTCTCTCTCACACACACAGTCTCTCTCTCTCTCTCTCTCTCTCTCTCTCTCTCTCTCTCTCTCTCTCTCTCTCGACTTTGTAGGTGGTCTTATGCTATAGCTGGCTTCATGTCACAGGCCAGCAGTGTATGCCCACATGCGCAGGGAGACTAGCATGTTGATTAGTCTCCCCCCCTCTGAGTCATCACATATACAAGTGTGTGTGTGTGTGTGTGTGTGTGTGTGTGTGTGTGTGTGTGTGTGTGTGTGTGTGTATGGGGGAGGTCATTTTATATGCAACTAGAATTGGTTTCTATGGCAACCCCTGTGCAATCTGTCGATCTTCAAGTCCAGCTGCTGCACTGGACTTGTGTGGGTGAATGTATGTGAGGGTACAGATTGAATGTGTGTGTGTGTGTGTGTGTGTGTGTGTGTGTGTGTGTGTGTGTGTGTGTGTGTGTGTGTGTGTGTGTGTGTGTGTGTGTGTGTGCGCGTGTGAGTTGGAGGGACTGTGTTGGTGAATTGTATGTATCTGTGTGTGGTGGGTGAAAGTGGTTACGTGTATGTGCGTGTGTGTGTGTGGGGGTGAAAGTGGATATGCATGTGTGTGTGTGTGCAGAGGCAGAGAGAGCGAGGGCATCGTGTGTGTGGAGGCCGATTCCCTCTCATTGTGTAACTTTCAACAGTTTGAAAAGAGAGAACAGCATTCTTAGTGCAAAGTGCAAAGATTCCAAGGCAGAATTCCAAGTCAGGATTCTCAGGCGAAAATTCCGGGGCAAAATTCCAGGATAGAATTCCAAAAAAAAATCAGGTTCTCTCCCCTTACGCTACCAGCCTTTCACTCGCTCCTCTGCCTGACTGTCTCACCTGAGCACACCTGTGTTTTTCTAGGCCACTGCCCCTGTCAACATTCCCATGTCTTCCAAGGCGGTTGAGAGCGAGAATGGGATCACTGTGTCCTGGCAGTCTCCCCCTGTCATTTTTAAAGGCTTACCGGTGAGCAGCTTGGCCAATCACCACCATCCATCACCTTCATCTAAAACCATCTGGAGAAAACTCACAGCAACTCACACTGCATACTCACTCACAGTAATCACTACTAAACACTCTAGTGCATACTTCTACACTCTTCTGTTCTTGCCATGCTCTGCTCACACATTCCATACTGCACACTCTCTACAAATTCTTTCCCTTCAAATTTCAAATTTGCATGCTTATCTTTCCCACTTACCATGTTAACTCTCTCTCTCTCTCTCTCTCTCTCTCTCTCTCTCTCTCTCTCTCTCTCTCTCTCTCTCTCTCTCTCTCTCATTCTTTACTACAGTCATAAATTGACGCTTAACTATAATTCTTTGATTTGATTAATGCAGTCATGTCAAGGTCCCAGTCTGCTAACCCTTGAGCTGAATGTCTTTAAGTGTGTGCACTAAACTCCATCTGCAGCACTAAACTGCATCTGCAGGCAGTGAGACAGTGAGGCGGGTGGGCGGGCAGTCCTCCAGAGCCGTGCTATGGGACACAGGCCTTGTTGTGGCTTTCTAAAGACCCCCTGCTTTGTTATTGTGCTTCTCTCACTGTTGCTTTTTTGCTTTTTTTTTTTTTTTTTTTTGCTTTTGCATGACTTCCTGTTTCTCCCCCCTCGCTACTTCTGCTCGCCAAAACTAAGGGCGAACCTGTCAGCTGCAGAATGCTGTGTGTGTGTGTGTGTGTGTGTGTGTGTGTGTGTGTGTGTGTGTGTGTGTGTGTGTGTGTGCTGTTCTGTGTGTGTGTGTGTCTGTGTGCACATGTGTGTATTTGTGTGTACATGTGTGTGTGCCTGCACTGGTGTGTGGGTGCACTGGTGTGTGTGTGTGAGTCTGTGTGTGTGAGCGTTTCCCCTCCTCAGCTGTTCAGTGGAACAGACAACCCAGATCCATTCCCCTGCACTCAGAGAGCTAGCTGGCTCAGTGTAGCGTTACTGAACAGTCAAGCGAGCGTGTGGTGTGGTGTGGTGTGGTGTGAGTGTCTGCTCTACTCTGCTCCACTCCACTCCTTCACTTTATCTATGTATTTATATTGAGTGTTTGTATTGTACATGTATGTAATTGTCCTGTAGAATATGTCTAATGTCCCTATGTGTTTTGTCCATGCCTTATGTGTCATGTTGTGAGGCCAAAGATAAATTTCCATGCAAATGGACAATAAAGATTTCTATTCTACATTCTTGGGGGCTGTAGCAGCCAGAACAAAAAGTATGCAAGTATGAACAGGATCTGAACTAGCTGTTTGGCCGCCATGCATGGATGCCGAATGACCTTTGACCCTTGACCTCTCACCCTCCCCCCTCTCTCTCTCTCTCTCCCTCCCTCCCCCGCTCGCTCCCCTGCAGGGCCCGATGAGTCACATCCGCACTGTCAGCATCGGGGAGAAGAGGCAGCTGGCTGCTCACGCCACCCTCAACAACAACAACAAGGCCCACGCCACCACAGCCACCCCCCTGCCCAAACCAGCCTCTGGCACAAGGTACAGGACGCATGTGTGTGTGTGTGTGTGTGTTTGCATTTGTGTTTGTTCTGTGTGTCACTGTGTATATGTGTGTGTGTGTGTGTGTGTGTGTGTGTGTGTGTCTGTATGTCTTTGTATGTTGTGTGTGTGTGTGTGTGTGTGTGTGTGTGTGTGTGTGTGTGTGTGTGTTTGCAGTGTCACTGAATATATGTGTGTGTGTGTGTGTGTGTGTGTGTGTGTTATAAAACTGTGCTATAAAATGTCTGTTAATTACTGTTAGCCTAACTGTTAAATAACTTCTTAGCCTATTGATGTTAATAAGATATTTAATGACCATTTATAGAGGACGGTTATTATAAAGATTCCAGTATATCCATCTATGATGTTTTCAGCCAGTTGTGATGAGAAAGATTCCAATATATAGTGTAGTCGTGTGACCACGCACATCCCTTACTCTGGTTTTGGATGGGTGCTGGATCAAAGTAGAATGTACTTGTCAACAAAGAGATATATGGTCCGCACACCTGTTTTTTGTTCCCTCTTTTTAAAATATTTAGATATAGTTTATAAGAGGCTGTTGCGCCTTTAATTGCCCTGAGGACATGGTTCATGGGCAGCATTAGTGATCGAGGATGAACTGATCGATGTTGGAGAATGAGAAAACTGTTGAGTCCATCCAAGATCAGGGAAATAGACACTCTGGTCAGACTCGAATTTCCTGATCGTGTCTGCTCGGATGGTTACAGTCACTTGCAACGGCACTAGGTTGCTGAGCTCATGCCTTGTTCCCTAAAATATTTATTTAGCAACGTTTCAAGCTACTGCTCTTCCTCAGGCTTAGCATCACGTTGTTGACAAAGATTCCAGTATATCCATCTATGATGTTTTCAGCCAGTTGTTGTCCCACGGTCTGATCAGGTGTCCTCCCGCTCACTCATGGTTCTTGACAACCCACCCCAGGAAGCCCCGCGGCGAGGCGAAGAAGTGCCGCAAGGTGTACGGCATGGAGAAGAGAGACCTGTGGTGCACCGCGTGCCGCTGGAAGAAAGCCTGCCAACGCTTCGTCGACTGAGCCTCCGGGAGAGAGAGAGAGAGAGAGAGCAACCCAATCCCAATCACCCCCCCCCCACCCTCTTCCTATGAGAGCGCTAGCTGGAGCCTGAGCCTAACAGACAACCAGCCACCCCCCCCTGCAGTCCAGCCTGGTCCAACCCGCCCCAAGCTCCTTGTCCTTGGGTCTGCCTCTGCCTCTGGTTCTGGTTCTCCTATCTCCTCCACAAGCCTTTCCTCCTCCTATCAGCAGGGGCTGGACACACACTGCTGAGGTGAGAGAGCCCCAACTCTGGGAATGACTACTTTTTTCTCTCTCTCTCTCTCTCTCTCTCTCTCTCTCTCTCTCTCTCTCTCTCTCGCTCTCTCTCTCTCTCTCTCTCCTCCACACCACCAGAGGGAGCCCCAAACACCCTCAACCAGCAGAACACTGAAAAAAAAACCATGTAATCTTATCTACTTCAGAAATGAAAACATATACAAAAGAAATGCTCAAAAACAAATGTTTTTTTTTGTTTTTTTTTTTGTATATTTCATATTATTGGCAGTGTTGTTGGTGGACTTAAGATGAGTTTTTTTTATTATTATTATTTTACCTTTTGAAAAGGAATCAAAATTAAACCACAAAGAAATAAATATATAAAACTCACAGATCCTAATTCAGAGGTTTAAGATACATGCTTTTTCTATGACTTATTTTGATCTGTCTTCATTTTAAAAGAGAAGTTGGATTTCTTTCTTTCTTTCTTTTTTTTTATTTTTGTGTAGCATTTTATAAACACGGCAATCTTGACTGGTCAGAAAAAAAAAGAAAAAAAAAACAAGAAAGCTATGTTTTTGTTCTGTTTGTTTTTGAGCTATTCATGCATTTGATCTCTGTAACTTTCAATTAGAAAGAATCTTGATCATGAGAGTCCCTGATTGCTGTCGAATCTACAGTAGCACACACAGGCATGGCCCTGATCCATTACTGACCTGGCCCAGGACTGGCTCAGAACTGGCCCACGTCCGCCATCTTCCAGGGATTTACTCCTGATGAGCTGCACTAACTGGCACCGTTTTTTATCTTTTATCATGGACTCCCAGTGAACCAAAGCCAAACCGGTGATCTTTGTCTAGCACAAAGCTCTACCACTGACACACACACACACACACACACACACACACACATACACATTTACATACATTGTCAGCTGGAAGCTTTCTTCAGATCCACAGCAGTTTGGCGGGAAGCAAATAAGATACGGTCATTATTATCAGCTTGTTTTGTATTCAAACATCAATAGGAAGCAAAAGTTGCTCGTTACAATCAAAAGCACCAAATAACATCCCTCATGTTTTAAAGAGATACACACACACACACACACACACACACACACACAAACTCAAATATTATGTACAGTACATATATATATCTTTTTGTTATTTGTCTATGTACCTCCTTCCCAATATGCACCTTGATTTAGACAAATACATGGAGCTCTCTGCATAGTCAGTGGACAGTTTGTATGGCCGCCGTGGCTGTAATGATAATGGATTTTGCAGTGAGCCCAGAAGATTCATTCACAAAATATAGTATCTTTTCAAGATGTTTATCTGAGAACGTTTTTTTTTTTTTTTTTAACATAGAATGATGTCTGCTCACTTTGATACTTTTTTTCTCAGCATTTTTTTTTTTTTTTCTTTTACAAAGATGTGTTTCTCTTGTGAAACCACCGTTTTTCTGGTATATTTTGATAACCGTGTAATTTTTGTATTAAGAAAGAGATCTATCGATCTACAGTATTACTATAGTCTCCTACTGTATATGTCTCTGCATGTATTTGCAGATATACTATACGTACAGTAGCCCTGATTAGCAACGGCCTGCTTATTGGAGCCAATGTCAAATCTGGCGCAGATCTTTATCAGTTGATCTTTGTTGGAGATTTGGATTTTGCTCTTTTCAGAAAAAAAACATGATCAGATTAAATGTAGCATTAATGGCTAAATAAAGAACTGCAGTATAGTGTTGGAGGTGGTATACCCAACATCTCCATGTTCCTTCTTAGACAGAAAGAACACCAACAAAGTGTGTGCATTACAGATATTGGCAGAGTGAGATAAAACAAAGTGGGAAGACCGCTGTCTTCCTAAAATATCTTATTTGATGCCATACAGTCACATAGTTGCCAAGTATTCATTAAACACCCTAATCTGTGAAGGGATTATTTGCTTCCCGTAAAACTCTTCCTCAGCGTAAAACCATTCACACATTATATATTTGTTGGTTGCAAACAAAAGCATTAAAAGAAAAACCAAGAATCTTTTTTTATTTTATTATTTTTTTTTGTAGATAAAGCGATCACCGTTCCCCTTAAATACTGTTTTGATTGTAGACACCTCTATGAATGTAGTTTCTGCTGTATGTTGGCCTCAACCAGCTCCTCTCTCTCTCTCTCTCTCTCTCTCTCTCTCTCTCTCTCTCTCTTCTTCCTTTCGACCTCACTCTGTCTGCCCTCTGCCCCCGCCCATGGTTACATACACAAGACAGGTGACAGGCTCACGTCAGGTAGGGTGGTCACACTCACCACTCGCCACAGGTGTGCACAGCACAGGCACCACCTTCAAGCTGTGTCCAGGGCAACTATACAACCTATGGGAAGAAAACCAATTGGCCTAAAGCCAGCCCAACCCACCCAGAGGATCTTTGTTTAAGTCATACTATCAGTGGAATGACATGTCTGAATCAAACAAGCTGTATTCGCACTACCCTAAGACACTCAAGAAATGCTTCAATTAAAAGTCTTGAGTAAAAGTAAATAATTATTAACTAATAAGTGAATAATAATTATATGAAAATGATTGTGGGCTAACAATATACATACACATAGCTTGTACATAGGCCCCCAATGTATTGGTTTACATGTCAAAGGCCCCCTTCATTTGTAAACTAGTGCATGAGAGAAGTGCCTGAAAAAGACGTGAACATTCCAAGAATACACTGGAATTGCTGCCAGAACTTCATCCTCATTGTGATCCAGGTCCGGAGGCATTTCAGTTTGTCTGCTCCTCAGAGCAGTTGCCCAGTGACTGTGTGTGTGTGTGTATGGTGGGTTGGGCTGGCGGCGATTGGTGCGGTTCTCTTCCCTGTTTGAGTCGGTGCTGACCCTCAGCTCAGAGTGTCTGTGTGTGTGTGTGTGTGTGTGTGTGTGTGTGTGTGTGTGTGTGTGTGTGTCATGGACAGAGTGAGGTCCCCCTCAAGGTCGTACAAAAAGAAAGGAAAAAAAAAACAAAACAAAACAAAACACAACAACGAAAAAAAAAAAAAATGTTCACTTCAAGTGCCAATGAGAAGAACATCATCATGAGGGAAAAAGAAAAAGAACACAACATACGTAAGACATGAAATCAAATTGCACTAACTTGTACTGCACAAAGATGTGTATTTCTATGTGGATTTTTTGTGTGGAAAAAATGAATTATCGGAGCGTCTTCTTTTCTTTTTCTTTTTTTTTTCTTTTTTTTTTTTTGGTTCATTTTGAAGTTGAGAGTTGAGTTTATGGTCACAACTGCCATGGTGTGCCAGAATAGAGAGCAAGGGGATAGGATGCGTTCCCCATCCTCTCCCGAACTATAAGCTGTGTGTGTGTGTGTGTGTGTGTGTGTGTGTGTGTGTGTGGGCGGTACTTTATGGCATCGAGCAGTCATGACCCCTTTGTCTGGTCAATCTATAAGCAGTCTGAGTTTAACCCTTTAGCGGCTGTTTGGTTGGTGTCCAGGCTGCCAGTATCCGGAGGCTGTGTCACTGTTCTGCTCTGTAGGGCTGTTGGAGATAGTTAAATAGAATAGAAGAAAAGAGTGTAAGACTCACACACACACACACACACACACACACACACAGAGAGAGAGAGACTCTCTATTACTTAGATACTGTGCCTTTGGGAGACTTAACCCTGGCAGTGTTTGCCTGAGCTTGCCATAACAGCAGACACTTAGCTTAGCAACACATTTGTTGTCTTTACTCAAGAAAGCTGCAGTTGTGCGCAAAGAAAATACTCTGGAAGCATCAGTCATTTGTGAATAATTTCTGTGCTTGGAATAACCTACCCTAATATGGCTGATTTTAACTCAGTTGGGTCCTCCATTTGTGTCACCCAGCCCAGCCTTCCTGTATTTTATCATAAAACTTTTTATGAACGTTAGTATAAATTTCTTTCATTTGTCCTTTCCCTTCAAAGTTATTGTGTGATTGGAGTTTTTAATAACTACTTTTAAAAGCCCCTTTGTGGTGGCAGATAGTGGCTGACTTTTGTCTTAATACTAATTAAAATATAAAGCTTGAAGAATAAGAAAGAAAACAAATGACAAACTAATATTTCTCTCTCAAAATGTATGAGTGGTTTTGCTCATTCCTTATGTATGAATGTAGTACACAAGATAGGAACAGATGTTTTTAGTGTAAGGCAGGAAATACATTGTATGTTATAAATAAACCAATGACAAACCAGAATACAATCATATAGCCCAAATTCAACCCAATCAGCTTATTGGTGTGTGTAGAACGTGTCCACGCCCTTAGACTTCGTTGACAAACTATCCAGTCTTATGTTTTCAATTGCACTTAAAGAAGTCAAATATATATATCAATGTGACAAATTATGAGAACAGATGGTATGTTCAAGTTCACTGGTTCTCGTTTCACAGAGAGTTAGTCTTGTCAGAATAAGTTGTCAGACAGTGACACATCGCCATGGATACTGTGCATCATTGTCAGGGCTTTCCTGGGCACTACACAAAGGAAACCATGGAGAGATGTTTTGGATTTCATATTTGTGATGTTATGATATGGAAATGTTTTTGTTTTTCATGAGATACAACTGTTCAATGATCTTTTTGCAGTTTTTTTTTTAAAATGATTGAAAAGCTATAGTTGAAGAAAAAAAATGTAAATATTTGTTGTATATTGTGGGTTACAGGGCAATGGGGAGATAAAAGAAAAATAAACAAACAAACAAAAAAAATATCAAACATTGAATGTAAAATCTACAAAAAGATATGCCTGTCCTGTATTCTGTTTCTTTTGTATTACTCTTGCCTCACCTATGGTGACCATCTTAGCCTCTTCTGACCACTCTCTCCATCGTTAGACTATAAGTTTCAACCAGCAACAGTGTTGTCTCATTTCAGCCCGTGAAATGACACGCTTCCAATGTACTCCAGAATTCAGTAGAGTTCTCTTTTGCTCTCTCTTTCTCTTACTTTTATGCGTTGCTCCAAATATTGATTTCAGTTAGAGCAAATGTTTTTGTTGCGTGTGAGTGTGTGTGTGTGTGTGTGTGTGTGTGTGTGTGTGTGTGTGTGTGTGTGTGTGTGTGTGTGAGGGAGAGAGAATGGGAAAACGGCATAATTAGAGCCTGCACTGTTGTCAGGTCACACAGACTTTGAAGATTTATTTCGCTTGTTTTTGTGGTTATCATTTTATTGTTTTCAGGGGGGAAATTGTTGTGCCCAGCACATTCCAATCTGCAACTTGTTCACCATTGTTTTCTTTTGTCTTTGTTGTTGTTGTTGTTGTTGTCTTTAAAGTGTCCTTTGTCCATGCATATACACACTAGGTATTCTCTTAAGGGCTTAAGACTAAAAAAGTGCTTAGTGCAGCGCAGGCTGAAACGCATGGAGCTAAGCACTTTTTTGGACTTAAGCACCTGTGAGAATAGTGGTCTATATGTATATTCTCTTTGCCTCTGTCCTTGCTTTGGGTCATACTCAGTGTTGTTGTTATCGCTTTCTCCCACCATGTCACTATCCATCACCTTACCCAGTGCATTAAGCTAGACCCAAGAAATGTGTACAGATGTGTCTTTCTTTCTTTTTTTTTTTTTTTGGTCCTTACTTGGGTGATTGTCTTGTCAAAGAAGAAGAAGAAAAAAAATAAAGCGAATATCACATTTTTTTTTTCTCTCTCATTCTTATTTTTCGCTGGAAGCTTGATAGAGATTTAAAGAAAATGCTTCCAGTGATCTTATTTTTTTCTTGATCGTATCTGATCAAAACACTTACTTTCTTGACCTGTTCTCATTTTGGAAAGGCTATTTTTGTCCTCTTTTCATTGTTCCTGACTAAACAAAAAAAAAAAAAGGTTTTATCACATTTGCTTTAACTGATTTAGTTTTATTTTTTTCCGAGAGGCTTTTTTTGTCGACATTCTTCTTATTTTGCATGTCCAGTACCACTTCTGTACTGTGTTGCCTGACGGGAACCTTGTTTGTGAAGTGAAAGTATTCACTGTAGTGTGCAAGGACAGGGTGGGAGGGATGAGCGATGGGCGTGTGAGCGTGTGTTTGCGTTTGCAGAGTTATGTAATGTTCTGATGCCTACAATGTGATGAGAGATGATGACAATAAATGTGGATCACACAGCCTTCCAGCTCTTGTCTCCTTTTGACTGCTAGGCTTGGATCAGCTGTACCAATGTAGTCCATCCGAGAGTCACATAGTCTATTTATATGCTCTCAGTCGCCCTCTAGTGGAGTTTAGAGACAACCTGCTAAATGTACATCCTGTTATGAACACAAATATTGCCATTTCAGTTATTATATGTTATGTATATTATATGTAATATATATAATTAATTATTATATGTATTGTTTTGTCCCCAAAAATAGTATAAGTAAAAATACCAACATTTTACTGATGTTTCAAAATGTTATGAAACTTCTAATTGATTTGTAATATCTATAGAATAGAAATAAGATAAATAAGAATAAAAAGCTAAGATGGTTTTTTTTTTTAGTAATTTTACATCTAAACCACATAAAATCAAACTTAAGTGGCTAACATAATAATAAGCAGAAAGAACAAACAAACCCAACACAACCAGTTTGAGTACTTTATCAGCAGCACTTCCCAAATTTATTGAAACTGATTGGTTTTTGCGTATAATAATCAAGCTATTTTCACAAAACATGTAGTCAAAAAGGCTCCAAAAAGCGCATACTAGGCCCTGTAGTCCTGGCCTCTTGTGTGACCAGAGTTTGTGAGTTCTCAAAACAATCACACACAGGACTCCAGCATGAAGCTCTTGTCTCCTCCCACAAAGATTATGAAAAGAAAAAAAAAAAAAAAAAAAAAAAAGAACGAGAGGGATATTCTTCCTCCTTGATTGTTTGATATTCAACACTTCATTTACGAACACAGGTTTAGAGCAATGAAAAAATGTCATATTCAAATGGTCTCCCCAACAAAACAATTGTTTCAAGTGCAATTTCTTCTTGGACAGAAATACAACTCAAAACTTGTTGGAAAAAAATAAATAATATATTATTCTGATATATCATTATGGACTTTATATATAGATTTATATATGGAGGTATACACACTGCACTCGTTGTAAAGAACCAACCCAAAAAGTAAGAATGTGAAATTCCATTGTTTTCTTTTTTCTTTTTCTCCTTCTAAGCATGACTGTGTCTATGGCTTCAGTTGTAGAACATAATACAAATATTCTTGTATGTATTCTCTTTTGTAGATATATGATGGTGTAATGATTTTACTACTAGTAATTGGTTCGTTTTTGTGTGGTTCCAGTTTTGCAGTTCAGTCTAAGTGGGCCTCTAACAAGCAGACACTTACACAGCTTTGGTATGACAGACAGGGACTCGGGCGTGCAACAGTGAGAGGGGAAAAGCAGGTCTGACACAAATAATTATAATTATAATTATAATAATAATAAACAACAACAATAATAAAAACATACAAAAAACATACAAAACCATTTACATCCAACTGCTTCAAATATACGTGATTAGTTCATAGTTAAAACAACAGGTTTTTCCCTCATGATTTTAAAGATGGCAACAATAGGTACATAAAAAGAAAAAAACTGCCTTCTGGGTCAAGACATGATTCACACATCTCTTGAAAGTATGCAGCGCATACACACACACACACACACACACACACACACACACACACACACACACACACACATTAAGGTCAAATACATTGAGGCACATAGGAGGGCAGTGGATTTAAACGGCAGGGGTTTTCCTGATTATACTTCTTTTTTTTTGTTTGTTTGTTGCAACCCGCTTCACGAATCCTGTACATCCTGAATAGGAGACGCAGGTACTGTACATGTATGTATAAACACCCCACATACAGATGGACTAATAAAGCACCACTATTGAGAAGCCAATACTGTCAATTTCCCCCAAACAGTCTGAAGCCTCAATATATCCCAATCAATTCTTATAAAAACAAAACAACAGAATTTTCTGTTTTCCAAATGTACCAAGCGACTTTTCCATATTTGTTTGTTTGTTTGTTTGTTTGTTTAAATCAGATTCAGAGTTTCTTCCTCTATGTTCAAAGAAATGTAAAAAATGATCTTAAATTAATCAGTAAATGGAAGATGCTGAGGTGGTCTGGAAGTTACGCATCGCATGCAGTTCATGGTATGGTCCAGTTGGGGTAGGGGGGGGGGCTGGTCCCATGGTGGCTAGGTGAGGGATATCACACATCATCATCATCATGGCCATCACTGGACTACATTTCCCAGGGTTCCACTCATGCCACACCTCTCCCAACTGGCTAGCGTGACCGCCTCGTTTACAGTAGAGCACACCATGGAAACTCGTCTCCCAGGGCAACGCAGTTAAAGCTGCAATCTTGCTCTGCTCTGACGGCGGACCCTTTCAGAGAGCTTCTTCATAACATTACAACACCAAATATGTGCATTCCCAAACAATAACAACAAAAGAAAGTGAAAAACAAAACAAAAAAAGAACAAAAACAAAAACAAAACAAATATAAACTGAAAAATCACAATGAATTCAAAGCGTTGCACCTGCACACCAACTACTGAAACAAAAGCACTTCATGTATACAATGTATACTTGATTATTTTTTGGTCTAATATTCATTACTTAGTGTGTGTTAGTAAATATAGAAGCATGTGCTATTTATATACCTTTCCAACAACAGACTTTTGTACTCTTTCTTTGTCAAAAGAAAATACAATTCATTAAAACCAACCCAAAAAAGCAGAAAACTGGCACAATAGAAATGTTTTTGAGAAGCCGCACGGCTTGCTGTCAACAACAAGGCAAAGTAGAAAAGTCTTTTCCCCTTAATACAAGACAAAAGATATTCAAATTAAACACACAAGAATGAAGCTTAGCATCCAGCACTTAGAAATAATAATAATAGTAGTAGTAATAATAATAATCATAATTATAATAACATTAACGTTGATAATCAGATAATAAGATAAAGGATTTGTTAATCATAGTAAGACAAGAATTCATTTCATTCCCATTGTCAAATATCTTGGCACAAACATTTAAACAATTTCAAAAAGGAAAAAGGAGAGATAACACATGCATGCTCTTGCGGCCACCCACCCACCTACACACACACGCACACACACACACACAGACACACACAGACACACACTGCAACACCCACACAGACAGACACACACACACACACACACAAACAGACACTCTGGCTTGTTCCTTGTGCCTGGGTGCATGGTAGCAGGTGAGGGGAATGTCAAAATCAAACAGTAATTCCACAATAGACTTTTTTTTAATCTATTTTTTTGTTTTTGTTTTAAATAAATAAGCTTTTGACAAAATAAACAATTAGAAAAAAAAGGAAAGAAAGCAAACATCACCCTACAACACAAGCCACCTCCTTGCCAGAACAGAATACTCTGGGGGAGCAAGCAGGGGATGTGTTTTTATTATATAACATCTGTCCAATGCTTTACAAAATCAAAAAGAGTCTGAGTTAGAAAAAACAAATGGGAGCGGAGAGTTTGGGGGATGGGATTGACGAGGTCCATTACAGTAAATAAGAAAAGTGGATGCATATCTGCAGGTCTCCCCCTCTTCAAATAAGAAATAGTCACCATGTCGGAGCACGGCCTCACACCCCTCCCTGTCATAGGACAGAGTTTCCAAGAGTCCGCTTCCCTGGAGACCCATCCATTAGGGTGGAAAATAGCTGTAAAAGGATGTGTGTGTGTGTGTGTGTGTGTAGAAAATAAAGAAAAGAGAGAGAGAGAGAGGGGAGGAGGGGGGGGATCTGTACTGCACTTAATTCCGGGTAAAGAAAGGAAAGGGAGGAGTATTTTATTTACAAAATTAAAGAACATGGCTTGCATGGGCATACTATGGGAGTCTATCTATCCTCCCCAGTTCAACATTCAAGAGTCATACTCTTACACACTCACACACACACACACACACACACACACACCTAGAACCTGCTCTGCTGGAAGTCTACCCACTGAATAATGTGAGTGGCAAAATCTCTATGCATGGACTTAAAGCAGGTACATTAGTTTTTTACACACACACACACACACACACACACACACACACACACACACACACACACACACACACACACACACACATATCAAAGCACTATAGGATAACTCACTTTCTCTCTCTCTCTCTCGCTCTCTCTGTAAAACTGGAGTGATCCGTTCTCACATACTGCATAGTGTTCTCATCCCCCTGCCCCCCCCTTCCCTCCCCCACTGCCCCTCATTGTCATGTGGATTTAATATGTCTACTGTATGTACAAGAGGCCAACCGCTGCCACCCAGGGGGCCAGTCAAGATGGCCGCCAACCCCACCGACAGCTCATGTAGAAAAACAAAAACATCTTAGCACAAATACTTGAAAGCTAACAGTCAGGAGGACACGGGCATCCTTAAAGGTAGGTGCGGTCACGGTAATGTCGTTTTTTTGTTTTTATTTTTTTTTTTTGTTTTTTCCTTGGGGATGGGAATTCAAATGTAAACCAGCGGTTGGGGAAGTTGAGAAAGAGACAGTGGGTATGTATGAGCGAGACTCAGAGGGAGGGGGATTGAGGAAAGAGGGATACGGTTTTGGGAATGCTTGGTGTGACGTCTTTTAAAGTGCAAGTCTGTGGTAGCAGTGTGTCTGTGCAGAGGGGGAAAGAACAAAAAAAAGCATGTGCTTCGCCACTGTTTGTCGGGTACCAGACACCAGTGGCTTTGCAAAACATAACGCACCCCCCCCCCCCACCATCTCCCCCACCCCCCCCACCAATTCCACCCTAGCCGCTCCAAAGGCAGACAGACACCTGCATGGCAAGGAGCTGAAAAAAACCCTAGCTGATAGCTTCTCCACTGTAACTTCATGACCCGTCAAAAAGCATCATATCACCACGTCAGGGAAGTAGAGGCCATCGGAGGAGCCTGGAAAAATCTCTCTCTGCTTGAAAATAAAAAATAACAAAAACAAAAACAACACAGAAATGCAGGAAAAAAAAAACACACACACACACAGTCGAGCCTCAAAAAAGGTCCTCAGAAGACTCAGGCGCAATGAAAGCAAGAGCATCGTCTTCTTGTCCAGCCAGCTGCACAGTCTACTCGTCGCTGCAACACTCTACACACACGTGTGTGTATGTGTGTGTGTGTCTATGTGTGTGTAGAGCTCAAACTGACCCTCAGCTGACACCGACCTATTGTAGAGGGACAGGTGTGTAAGTACAATGTTGTCACATCATGTCACGTCACGTCACGCGTGTTAGTGGTGGTGGTGTCGCTTAAAGCCAGCTAACACACACACACACACCTGACCCCTCCACTCTAACCGCCAGGCAGGGGTAGGGGGGTGCAAAAAAATAACGTGACCTTCCGTCGCTGATGGCGTGCGGGCAAGACTAAGAGATCCAGGCGAAGTCCTTGTCGCGGCCGGGCCTTGGGTCGCCCTCTTGCGCCGAGTCGCTCTCCTCCTTCTCGTTCCCGTCCGTTCCGTCCTCCGTCCCTGAGTGCTCTCTCCACTTCCCTCTTCCTCCTCTGCCTCCAGCTCCTCTTCCTCCTCCTCCTCCTCCTCCTCCTCCTGTTGCTGTCTCCTCCTCAGCCTCTCCCAGCAGCATCTCCTCGTCCGCGTCCGGGTCCTGATCGCCGTCGGCTGCGTACATCTCGTGGTCGGGCGAGCCGTCCGCGTCTCCGTCAGCGTCCGCGTCCACGCCCGGGTCAAGCAGCGAGCCCATGCCGCGGCCCGAGCAGTCGGCGCAGACGCCATGCCGCCGCGAGCCGTGCTTGATGCCCACACTGGCCGCCGACATAAAGACGCGACTGCACACCTTACACACGTACTTCTTATCCTTACTGTGCACCTGCATGGACACACACACACACACACACACACACACACACACACACAGGGAGTCAGAGAGGGCCCAAAATTAGGGTCTGGTTTTACACAATGCATGCATGCATGATACACAAGAACACTAAACGGAAAGTAACGTTTTAAAATGATTTTCTGATTGAATTTAGGTAGTTATGCATTTCCTTTCAACTTTCCATTTCACTTTCAGCAAAACAAAGAGTAATCTTGCAACAAAGAAAAAAGAAGAAAGAAAAAGAGAGAGAGAAAGAGAGAGAGAGAAGAAGAGAAGAAAAAGAGGTAGAAAAGGAGGGGCCATTCAAATTCAACCCAACTTACTGTCACACTGACACTGCTCAAGACATTATAACATATTTGACATATAAAGATATTAGTCAAATTAAAACATTTAAATTTCAACATTTTTAAATATTAACATAAATTATTCAAAAAGATAGAGAGAGAGACAGAGAAAAGTGAGTGCATGAGAGCAAATGTGTGTCATACATACACACACACACTGCAAACACTGATTGAGTTGAGTATAGAAATAGCGTGATAGAGAGGAAGAAAAGAAAGTGAGAGAAATGGAGAGAGTAGACACAGCGGAGGTAAGAGACAGAAATGAAAGGAACGAGATAAACGGAGAGAAGAGAAAAGAATAGAGAGAGAATGTTTGCTTATGGAGCCATTTTGTCAATTCTATTTGCAAAAGCATTGAAATCCCCTGTGTTTATCTGAGTCATTAGAAAGGACAAAGAGAGGAAGAGAGATAAGGAGCTGAGCTGAGCGGCCCGCTATGTGCAGAGTCCTGGAGCTTTCCAGGGGACCACTACAAAGTCTGTGTGTGTGTGTGTGTGTGTGTGTGTGTGTGTGTGTGTGTGTGTGTGTGTGTGTGTGTGTGTGTGTGAGTGTGTGTGGGTGGGTGTGTAAATGAGAATGAGTATGTGCGTATGAATGATGTGGATAATGTATGTGTGTGTATGTGTGGGTGGGTGTATGAATGTTGTGGATAATGTATACAGTGTGTGTGTGTATGTGTGTGTGTGTGTGCTTGCACATGCAAACAGACATTCTCCTCTCCTCATAACAGATGTGAGGCTATCTGCTGTCATGCCTGTGCACCGCTGTAAAACAGTTACAGACTTGGGAAGTTAACACATGGCGGGCAGGGGAGATTATTGCCAAGCGTGGAAGCGTAGCGTAGTGTAACGAGCGCCACTGCATAGTGAGTGACCACATGAAGAGAGCTAATTAAAATATCCCACAGTTAGTGCTGTAGAATGTGGCCCAGCCAGACTGTGTCCTATGCCACAAGTGGGTCATTTACAATGCACTGACACAACACAGTATTGCTATTATGCAGCAGCGCTATGTCTTTAAAGGGTTTTATAGTCGATCTCCCTGTTGTGTGTAAGTCATTGTGTGGTTTTTAGTGACCTATGTAAATGGTTGCTGGAACAACGCAATTTATCTCTGGATGAATGACTATGTTATGTAGTTATTATTTATGTATGTATGTGTTTGTGTGTATATGCATGTACTGCATGTGTGTGTGTGTGTGTGTGTGTATGCATATATGTACTGTATGTATGTATACATGCATGTGCATATATGTATGTATGTATGTATGTGTGTGTGTGTGTGTGTGTGTGTGCGTGCGCACATGTATGTACATGTATGTCAGAAATATGTCTGTCATCTATCTACTCTTCTGAGCCTATGAAAACGAGTGGAAAGCAAATGACTGAAACATTGACTAATGAATAACAAAGTGCAGTGCTCCTTCTCATTTACCATAATCAGTGTGGGAGTTCTAGGAACATGTTTATTTTTAACTAAACAGCAGATTTGTTCCTTACATATGGAATATGCTGCTTGTGAGAAGTTAAGATAAGATAAGACAGTACTTTATTTATCCCGAAGGAAATAAAAGAAAACCCAAGAAATTCAAGAACAAGTTTTAGTTTTGTTCCTTACTTACTGAGCTCTGTTGACAAAATGTTTTACTTTAAAGGAATGTACCGGAGTGAATTCAAGCATAGCCCTGTTGAAAGAGCTTGCTATAGGCGCTAGTTAGCGAGTGGAACAAAATAATTTGGTACAGCATAACGTTAGACCGAACGCAGAAACGAACAGGCACTTTACACTGAATCAATGGGACTTGACTGTTGGAAACCGAAAGTAAGATCTGAGGTTACATTGACTCAATGTAAAGTGTTTCGCATTCGTGTTAGGTCCATGCTGTTCGAAATTCTATCATTTCGTGCGAAATATATTGCTGTTAGAAGGTTCGTGCAGCAGGGCTATGCTTGAATTCACTCCGGTATATTCCTTTAAGGTATGGAATGCTCTGATTGTGAGAAGTTGAAAACAAGTTTTAGCATGGAGTTTTTTTTTGCTGAGCCGACACTAGGGGGATATTCATTAGTTGAATGAGTGTTTAAATCTCTGGGCTTTGATTGATCAGCCTGAAAACAAGACGTAAGTAGGCCTAGTGCTCTTTGGGTGTAAACATGGGTTTGCTTTCTCTGCCGTGTCAGCCTCGGGGATGATTGATGAGATTGCTAACTGTGATAACACAGGCCTAGCAGAAAGCGCATGGCCGCAAAGGTCAAGCCGTTGGGTAGGGTCATGATCTCTGACCTTGCACAATGAGCTCAGTGTTGAGTGGTGGCAGACATGACAATGACCTGCCGTTTGACCTCTCTCTCTCTCGCTCGCTCCCTCCCTCTCTCTCTCTCTCTCTCTCACTCTATCCCCCTCTCTCTGTAACTCAATTTTTTATTATTATTCTCGCTGTTGCTCTCTCTCTCTCTCTCTCTCTCTCTCTCTCTCTCTCTCTCTCTCTCTCTCTCTCTCTTTAACCCTATTTTTTGTAGCCCTATTTTATTCTTATTCTCTCTGTTGCTCTCTCTCTCTCTCTCTCTCTCTCTCTCTCTCTCTCTCTCTCTCTCTCTCTCTCTCTCACTCACACACACACACACACACACACACACACACACACACACACACACACACACCCTCTCTCTCTCTCCTTTACTGTCTTTCTGTTATCCTCAGTTTGACCCTTCTGAAGTCATCAGTTCTTTCTTCATGAGGCTCCTGTAGTTATGGGCAAATGTAAAACTTTCCCACCTTGTGAAACCGACTCCCCTTTTTTTACTCATTACAGTCGTTCCGCCCAGAGGCCTGAAACTGACCCTTTGTCTGAAGACTGACTCTGGCCATCAACGGCTCCTTACACACTGCAGGCTCCAAGAGCTGACATAACTGCCTAATCAAGTTCCCCTCTGTAACGTTTAACTACCCCCTTAGTGCTGGACACACACACACACACACACACACACACACACACACACACACACACACACACACACACACACACTTGGACATGGGAAAGAGTAGATACTACTAGAGTTACAGTATGTGTAAATGTTATGGTGTGTGTCTGTGTGTGTGTGTGTGTGTGTGTGTGTGTGTGTGTGTGTGTGTGTGTGTGTGTGTGTGTGTGTCTGTGTTTGTGTATGTACCTCCAATTCTCATTTGGTACCAACTGTATGTGTGCAAAGCCCTCAATTTGCTGTTGAGCTACAATAATTGGACAGTTTGTATTTTGGACTGGTACCGCAAGTGACTCAGTCTTTGAAAAGAAGCCCAGAACATCTAAGGATGGGTTAGATCATTCAGGGATAAACACAGAAACAGTCAGTCTAGAAGCTTCTATGTAAAATGGCTGAGTGGTGATAATTGTGGAGGTGGTGGTGGTGGTGGTAGTGATGTCGGAGCTCTGTGC
>JAODXP020000018.1:534445-536945 GCA_027497455.2 Sardinella longiceps | reverse complement strand
AGGGGAGGGTGCAACGTCTATTCTTTCCTCTATTTATAGAATATGTGTGAGGGGTATTTTTTTTTGGGATGACAGTTTTTGATCACTTTCTCTTTCACATGCTTTTCTGTGCAAAATAATAATCAGAAATGCACACACACACAGACACAAACACACACGCACACACACACACACACACACACACACACACACACACACACACACACACACACATTAATACAGAAAGTCTCATTTGCATATTAATCCACATACAGAATCATAGAAGACTTTTGATCGCTTTGCACTGAACACAAAAGCTTCGTTCCACCTGACAATAAGCGCTACTGTGCACACACACACACACACACACACACACACACACACACACACACACACAACTGTCGCTCTCCTCTCTTATTCTTACCCTCAGCTTCAAAGTGAACCTGCACTCAATTTACACTTCTTAGCAAGAGAGAGCAGACAAAAATTTTCCCCCAAAATAAAAAACAAAAAACTAAAACAGCCCAACATCACAGACCTACATCTTACTCCTCTCCATATGTCAAATGCACTTTTGCTTGGCATGGTATGACCTCGATGTGTACGGGGATCAACCCCAGGTTACGAGCTCTCAGGTTGTACACAGAAACGGCCTCACCCGACAATCGGGGCCGCGTTATCTCGACGCGGGGTCGAAGGTCGCGCCAGGCCACAGCAACACAGAGCCAATTACAGAGATAATTCGGCCGGGCTTAGAGTGCCACCGGGAGAGGGGCCAGGACGCTCTGGCGGTCAGAGGGATTTGGGACACACACACACACACACACACACACACACACACACACACCCTTCCCCCTCTCCCTCATCCCAGATCATCCCACTGCACTCAATCAGAGAGGAGATATGGAGAAGAGACTAAAGAAAGAGAGGGGAGATAAGACCTAGGGACACACACACACACACTCTTAACACACACACACACACACACACACACACACACACACACACACACACACACACACACACACACACACACATGGTCAGAGGTATCAAGAGTTCCAGTAGGTGGCGGTGTTTTGGCTAAGAATTTTTTTTACCCCTCATAAGCCTACAAACACACAGACACACAGTTAAGCAAAGATGCACGTGCATATGTGCACACACACACACACACACACAAACACACAAACACACACACACTGAGCTATTAACCTTCAAATACTATGAGAGTTCAACTTGCATACAAAACTGTGACAGGGTGTGTACATGCAGTTGAGGTTAAGAAAACACTTATTCCAGGGTGTCCCTCAGGAGAGCTATGCACAGCAGCAGAGCAGACGTGTGTGTGTGTGTGTGTGTGTGGATGGGTATGTTATTGAGGTGACAGAGAAAGACCAAGAGATCCACACGTTCCTTACATCAAATCACACAATTCTAAAAAACACACACACAAAAAAAATTCACACAGATGATCACACACACACACACACACACTGATATTCTTTCTTGCAAGTATGTGGCATCCATTTTGACTACTTGCATAGTAGTTGTGCTAACACACAGCTAGTGCAGTTGAAATTTGCATAGATCATATTTATATAGAAAAAAAATCTTTAAATAGAGAAATTTTGCAAATTTTTAAAACAAACTATTTACAAATAGTTACAAATATTACACCATGATATACATTGTTTGTAAACAACAAAAAATAGCAATTTTCCAATATACATTTTCCATGTATGTAGAACTACAGCAGGAGAGGTACAGCACTGGCTGAATAGGCAGGAAGGGAAGGGGGGGGCGGGGCTTTGGTGAGGAAGATGACGTCCTTTTACTCTTCGTCCTCTTGATCAGCGAAGCACAGAGCTGGACGTGAGGAGTGATGAGGGTCAAGGATTGGTTCAAACATCATTCAATCACTTAATCGACCCAATCGATAAGTTAGCCCACATCTTGGGTGTGTCCAAGGTCCAGCCGCGGGTCACCCGTGAGCGCGTGCAGGCCCCACAGTTGCTCGGCGACTGAGGTCGCGGCGGCAGCGGCTGCAGACGTGGCGCCAGTGACCCCGGAAGCCATGGACGCGGCTGCGGTTGCTTGGCAACAGACCTTAGCGTGAGTGGCTAGGTTCTTCTGCGTGCTGAAGGAGCGTGTGCACACCGGGCAGGTGTAGACGCGTTCGCCCGAGTGCACGGACGACAGGTGCCTGTTGAGGTCGGTGCGGTCGCGGAAGTGCTTGCGGCAGTGCGCGCACTGCATCAGCTTGCGCTTGAAGTGGATGGTCTTCTCGTGCCGGTCTGCGTTGGACTTGAGCGTGAAGCTAGCCGGGCACTGCGAGCATAAGTACCTGGACGCTGGAGCACCTCCTCCCCCTCCCCCTGCCCCACTTCCCCCTACACCTCCAGCGCCGTCGGATGGCGATGCAGCCAGCAGAGGGCGCTGTAACTGACTGTGATGCTTCTGCTGGAACTGTAAGACTTGCTGCTGCTGCTGGTGGTGGTGCTGCTGTTGTTGTTGTTGCTGG
>JAODXP020000018.1:519445-521945 GCA_027497455.2 Sardinella longiceps | reverse complement strand
AGAGAGGAGAGGGGAGACGGAGCATTGAAAAAGCCTTTATTAACTGTGTATGGAGTCCTGCAGGCAAAAAAAAACAACATTCTCAGAGAGCCACATGTGAAAATGGGTGAATGTGCAAGGTTGCAAGTCTGATTACTGACGGACTTTTACACACACACACACACACACACACACACACACACACACACACACACACACACACACACACACACACACACACACACACACACAAATTCTCCAAACTTCAGTGACCACTAACAAGGAGGTGTCAGGCCAATTTTCAGATCCACTCTTCACCTAGTGTGGAACTCTCCGTGTAAAAATGCCATGTTTTTTTTTTTTTACAGTAACCACCATCTAAAATACCCACTGGTGCTGATGGACCAATTCTCTACTGTACAGCAAGTAGCACAGCCTACTGTACCAAAGCATGGTCCTCTACCACAGCATAAAATACAATCACAGCACAGCACAGCAATGCACAGCACAGGAGGAAATAGCAAATGACAGTAATGTGGGCTATTGGATGTCTTAACATTTCACCCTACTGAAAAGGAAGGCACTGATCTATGGAAAGGCACAGCTTTGCGCACAGACACACACATTCTGTACGTGCGCACGCACACACACACACACACACACACACACACACACACACACACACACACACACACACACAAAGAATCTATAAAAGGCACTGCAGCTCAACTACACATTAGGGATCATGTACAACACAGCCACCAACAACAGCAGGGCACACACACACTCTAACTAATCAGGAATGAATCCAGGAAAGCTAGAACAGTGGGGTACACACACACGCACACACACACACACACACACACACACACACACACACACACACCCATCCACACACACACAAAAGGAACAGATCTCTCACAGGACCAGTCAGTGCCCTCCTAGAGGAACCCCATTCTTCCCATACAGGTGAGCTAAACTCAAGCGGAGCACATTGTGACATCACACAGGGTTGGTCAGGTCAGGTGATCGGGGGGGAGTGGAGGTGTGTGGGTGAAAGGTCAAGGGGTCAAGGTGTTACTTACGGGACAGCGAGTGGCCCCCTCCCTTGGGCAGGTACTCGAACAGCAGCTGGTTGTCGTCCGACAGCATATCCGAGCGCAGCGACAGCAAGCTGTTCTTGCTCATCAACGCCGCCCGCAGATTAGCCACCGAACTGCCTTGAGGGCCTCCACCGCCGGCCCCGGGGCCCCCCTCGTCTCTCTCCGAGCCCGGAGAGGGCCCCAGGAAGGCCCCGTCGCCCGCCAGACCATCTTCCTGCTTCACAAAGAAGTCCAGACGCTCGCCGCGGCTGTCGGAGCTGTTAGCCTCCGTCACATCAGAGCCTGCAGAACAGACGGACACACGGACGTTAACACTCTCTCCTTGTTCCCACAATGTTCCTGCAACGTTACAAATACAACATAAATTAACATCAACTAACAAATGCTAAACTCCTTTAACCCTTTCCTTACCTCCCTATTATACGTGAAATACTATTGTCCATCTTGTGACACATTTGAATACAATACTCCCACTGCTAACCACTTTTAAAGTAATACCACAACATCATTAACCAAGTTGTAATAGTATGTGATCAGCATACTTTAGTTTCTAATGCAGCCCCTCAATATGCCTTTTACAGCAATAGCATTGCAGGTACCATGGAAAGAAAGAGAAAGAGCGGGAGAGAGAGAGAGAGAGAGAGAGAGAGAGAGAGAGAGAGAGAGAGAGAGAGAGAGAGAGAGAGAGAAGAGAAAGAGAGAATAAAGGCAGGATGAGAGGCAAAAATGAGAGAGAGATATGGTAAAAAAAGAGATAAGAGATAGAAAAAATGAAGGTGCTAAGATGGTCATATTACAAGTGTAGAAAGTCAAATGGAGACATATGGTATTTGTTAAGTCCATAAGAACCTTCATCAAAGCAAGGATTCTTGTGTGCATGGAAACACATTCATTTAGGTATCCATGGAGACAAGGATTACAAAAATGCACAAATTTTCGACATCCCAGAAATTCCCCAAACCCTTCGCCCTAGTCACACACAGACACACACAGACACACACACTCTCGAAGTCACACTGGCTTCCCCAGCATGATAAACCAATATTTAGGGAAGTATTCGGTACGGGGTGAAAACACACACATGTGATTCCACTCTGACGCCATCACCATTATCACCACAGACTAACACAACACTAATAGAACAACAAAGTCCACCAAATACCAAACCCTGCTAACATGCCCATAAATGGCTGCCGTCGAACAACACTGTGTCACACACACACTGTGTCACACACACACCGTGTCGTACTTCTTTAGAGTCACAGCAGAACGAAACCCAGTGTGGCACCCTTCCTTGTGTGCCCATCGCCCAGAGAGAGGCAGCAAGGCGTGCGGGCGGGAGGCGGGCATGATGCCACGTTAAGGCAGGAGGATCAGAGACACCTTGGCAGGTTTTTTGGGTACCTGCAACTATTAAT
>JAODXP020000018.1:499445-509445 GCA_027497455.2 Sardinella longiceps | reverse complement strand
TTTCCAAGCAAAGGGGGAGTGAGGGAGGCACTGAAAAAGCTCAAGAATTCAGAGGCAATTTAAAAGCAGTGTGGGAGAGAAGGGAATGGAGAGAATGCCGGGTAAAAAAAGGAGGGGAGGACGGAAAGTAAAAGAGGTTGTTATTCCTTTCTCTCTCTCTCCCTCTCTCTCTCTCCCTCCCTCCCTCCTTCCCTCCCTCCCTCTCTCTGTGTGTCTGTTGTTTTTAGGGACTAGTCGGGCCACAACCTCCACTGAGAAAGATAGGGAGGGGAGGGAAAGAATAAATCAAAGAGACCCTGAAGGCTATTGGAGAGAAAGGAGAGAGAGAGAGAGAGAGAGAGAGAGAGAGAGAGAGAGAGAGAGAGAGAGAGAGAGAGAGAGAGGCAAGAAAAAGAAAGAGAGAGAGAGAGAGAGGGAGCAGTGGAGGAAAGAAGAGAGGGGTGAGAAGGTGCTGGTAATGATGAGGAGGGGGGGCGAGTGTGGGCGAAAGAGTAAGTGTGTGTGTGTGTGTGTGTGTGTATGCGTGTATGTATGCGTGTGGGGGTGGGGGGTGGGGGGCAGGTTTGGAGGATTGCTGGGCTCAAGGTAATCTGGGGAGTTAATGCAGCTTAGCAGAGCAGGACTGTGAACAGTGGGAGGAGAGAGAGAGAGAGAGAGAGAGAGAGAGAGAGAGAGAGAGAGAGAGAGAGAGAGAGAGAGAGAGAGAGAGGGAGATAGAGAGAGAGAGGCAAAGGGAGAGATTGTGAGAGACAGTCCAGGAAGGCGAGAGCCAGACAGAGAGAGAAAAAGATACAGAGCCAGAGAGAGAGAGAAACGACAGAGGAAGGGAGTGAGAGAGAGAAAGAGAGAGAGAAAGCGAAAGAGAGAGCGAAAGAGAGAGAGAGAGAGAGAGACAGTGAGTGGGAGAGAGGGAGAAAGGAGACGCTCGGGGGGTTGGTTAGTGTGGGGTGGGGTGGGCTGAGTGGGGTGGGGGGGCACACACACACACACACACACACACACACACACACACACACACACACACAGATGGAATGCAGGGTAGGGTGGGGCAACAAACACGCAGGGCTTTGTGCTAAAAGCAGGCCCTGGGGAGGGCCAGACCAGCCTGCACTAAATCCAGGGTGTAGGCCAGGAATCGGCCTCTAAAGAGCAGCTACGCTACGCTACGCACTGCCTCAGGCCGGCCGACACACACACTGCTCACACACACACACCGGACCGGACAGGCCGCCGCGTGGTGGACACTGCTACACACACACACACACACACACACACACACACACACACACACACACACACACACACACACACGAGCTCACACATACACCGACAAACAACATTCTCATACACAACCACCAACATGGTCACAATACACACACACACACACACACACACACACACACACACACACACAGACACACTGACCAACTCTCATGTAATTACATACACTAACAACAAGCTAATAGGTGTGGGTTGACTTGGCAGAAGACACTGGGGGTAACAGCCAAATATATGAAAGTAACATAATGTGAGCTACAGTACGAGAATGCATGAGTGTGAGTGAGTGAGTGAGTGAGAGTGTGGGTTATTGAGTGAGTGTGTGAGTGAGAGTGTGGGTTATTGAGTGAGTGAGTGAGTGAGTGAGTGAGTGAGTGAGTGAGAGTGTGGGTTATTGAGTGAGTGAGTGAATGAGTGAGTGAGAGTGTGGGTTATTGAGTGAGTGTGTGAGTGAGTGAGTGAGTGAGTGAGAGTGTGGGTTATTGAGTGAGTGTGTGAGTGAGTGAGTGAGAGTGTGGGTTATTGAGTGAGTGAGTGAGTGAGTGAGTGTGTGAGTGAGTGAGTGAGAGTGTGGGTTATTGAGTGAGTGAGTGAGTGAGTGAGTGAGTGAGTGAGTGAGTGAGAGTGTGGGTTATTGAGTGAGAGTGTGAGTGAGTGAGTGAGTGAGTGAGTGAGTGAGAGTGTGGGTTATTGAGTGAGAGTGTGAGTGAGTGAGTGAGTGAGTGAGAGTGTGGGTTAGTGAGTGAGAGTAGTGAGTGAGTGAGTGAGAGTGTGGGTTATTGAGTGAGAGTGTGAGTGAGTGAGTGAGTGAGTGAGAGTGTGGGTTATTGAGTGAGTGTGTGAGTGAGTCAGTAAGAGAGTGACAACATGATTGAAGAAGTAAGTGCATGATAGTTCAGTGAATGAGTGAGTGAATGTGTGATTGAGTGAATGATAAGAGGGAGTGAGAGTGGGGGTTAGGGAATGAGTGAGTGAGTGAATGAGTGAGTGAGTGCATAGTTTCATAATTGAGTGCAAGAGATTGTGGATCAGTAAAAGTGTCAGTGAATGATAAGAGTGAGCAAGTGAGTGAATGAATGAAAAAGGAAGTATTGATTGCCAGACAGAGAGAGAGAGAGAGAGAGAGAGAGAGAGAGAGAGAGAGAGAGAGTGAATGGGTGAGTGACAACACATGAATGGACGGGTAACAACAGCAGCAGTGGACTCTCAGTGAAATAGTCAGCACAAGCTCAAGTGAGTGAGAGTGTAGGTGGCTTCGTGAGAGAGAGCATGTGAGTGAGTGTGTGTGTGTGTGTGTGTGTGTGTGTGTGTGTGTGTGTGTGTGTGTGTGTGTGTGTGTGTGTGTGCGTGAGTACGTGACTAGGCAAGTGAGAGACGCAATGTAGTGGGTGAGGAAGGGTTGGTGTGACCAATCTAATGAGAGTAGGACAGACCGAGTGGGTGAACGAGTGAAGAGCGCGTGTGGAAGCGAGGAAGGAAAAAAGTGAAAGAGTGCACAAGTGTGTGTGTGTGTGTGTGTGTGTGTGTGTGTGTGTGTGTGTGTGTGTGTGTGTGTCTGAGTGGTCAGTAACAAGGTGAGAGGTGACAGCACTGAAGACAAGAGGAACTCAGAGAAAAGCAGTGAAAAATGGAGCTTCTCTTACAGTGAAGAGATGTTAAATGTTTCTCTGTGTGTGTGTGTGTGTGTGTGTGTGTGTGTGTGTGTGTGTGTGTGTGTGTGTGTGTGTGTGTGTGTGAATTTGTTCATTCATGCTTGATGGTCGCTTTTATATCTTGATGTCTTACATTTATCCACGCAGTATGCTTTGGCAACAATATTTCTACATGAATGGTCATGCCAATAAAGCTTGTTGAATTAAACAGAACTGAATTGAATTGAGATAAAGACAGAGAGGAGGTATAGAGAGAGGGAGTGTGTGTTTGTGTGTGTGTGTGTGTGTGTGTGTGTGTGTGTGTGTGTGTGTGTGTGTGTGTGTGTGTGTGTGTGTGTGTGTGTGTGTGTGCGGGTGGTATAGAGAGAGGGAATGTGTGTGTGTGTGTGTGTGTGTGTGTGTGTGTGTGTGTGTGTGTGCGTGTGTGTATGCATGTGTGTGGGGGGTGGTAGGCTATGATAAAATCGAGCCAAGCGATGGCCGCTCCGCTCCTCTCCTCCTTGCCCCTACTGTACTCTCTGACTCATCTGCCAGTGTATCGGGTCGCCCAGATCCTCCTGTATCCTTGGCAACTTCTCCGGCGAACAATGGAGGAATGCGGAAAAAAAAAAGTCCTGGAAGCACAAACTGCAGCCAGGGAGCCAGAGCTGAGCTGAGCTGAGCTGAGCAGAGCAACTGCATTAATGTTAGCCTCAGCGTTAGCTTAGCATTAAAGCCATTCAGAACTACAGTAGCTTAGCGCACCACAGCCATACAGAATTACAGCAGCTTAGCCGCAGAGACAGGCTAGCGAGCGTAAGAGATGACAAGGTGACCTGCTATTAAAGCCTATGGCCTTGAGGCAAAACTCCATGTGTGGAGACAAGCTAAGCTAAGCTAACATACAGAGAGTTCACTTCCAGGAAGAGGATGTAGACATATTGATGCTGTAAAGGAACAGTTCCTAGACATAACACAGCACTTAACCTACACTTTAGTGTTAGGCTAGTTCTAGGATTCAGAAAGGAGGATGTAGTGTTAGGCTCGTTCTAGGTAACATACAGATAGGAACCTTTCGTATGTATGTATTCATGTTACGGGGTGGGGGAGTTCAATAAACGGGACACGGTCTCAAAGTGGCAGTCACGTCTTCACGTCTGTGTTACTATTCCCAATATTGTGCATGGCCAACTTAACATACACTAGACGCTATACACACACCTGCACACTTAACTGTATTCTCCTTTGTTGAGTAATACAGACATAATGGAGGTAGCTTTTCCAATATTGGAAGTGCAGCCCCAAACTGCAAATAACTAGCTTAGATGCATATGAACTGTGCAAGTCTTCAGTCTAGTGGTTGTCAGTGGGTCTCACATGTGGGCAGTCAATGTGCACTAGGTAGTACAGAGTAGGCCAACTCACACACACACACACACACACACACACACACACACACACACACACACACACACACACACACACACACACACACACACACACACACACACACACACACACACACACATTTAAGGCCTCTGACACACAGTGGCACAAAAGCTACTACTAACCAGGAGTAGTCCGGGGCTGCAAACTCTACCTGTTCTCTATACTGACAAAGGTCCTCCAATTGCCCTACAGAAGGTGCAGCGGGGAGAGAGAGAGAGAGAGAGAGAGCTGCAGCTAAGTCTGTGAAAAGCCAGCCGGGCGAACAAGTTTGAGCTCTCCTCTCCCCTCTGCTGAGAGAGGATGAGGATGAGGAAGAGGAGAGAGAGAGAGAGAGAGAGAGAGAGAGAGAGAGAGAGAGAGAGAGAGAGAGAGAGAGAGAGGGATAGAGAGAGCGAGAGAAAGAGAGAGAGAGAGAGAGAGAGAGAGAGAGAGAGAGAGAGAGAGAGAAGGATATATACAGAGAGAAGGATAGAGAGAGAGAGAGAGAGAGAGAGAGAGAGAGAGAGAGAGAGAGAGAGAGAGAGAGAGAGAGAGAGAGAGAGAGAGGATCCGGGGCTGAATGTGCTGGCCCCACTGGAACGTAATGAGATCAGTCTCGGCTGAGGGGACAGGCAGATGATCTACATACGCTACAGGATATCATTTAGGTCCAGGACTGAGATTATGTTATTTATGACAAGCCGGGGATGTGGGATTGGCAGGGATTGGGAGAGATTGAGGGGCTCCGTCCGGTCACGGAAATGTGATGAAATAACTGTCCCCGCCGAAGACTGGGGGACACACTAGAACCGGTTAGAGGTTTTGGAGGAACAGACCAGGATAAACAAGAACAGGAGTCAAGAACAAGAGGGAGAACCGGCTGTCTGGATCCTGACCACACACACTCACACACATACACAAACAGATATAGAAAAAGATAAGGAATTACTCACTCTCACACTCACACACACACACACACACACACACACACACACACACACACACACACACACACACACACACACACACACAGTCACTCTCAAACATACACACACACACACACACACACACACAGACACTCTCACACACACACATAGATAACCCTTAACCTCCAGACTTCCATTTACAGCCTTGGAATGAAAAGCCGTTATCACCACATAGCTGCTGCTGCCACATATATGGGCCATCTGCTATACTACCACCATCACACACACACACACACACACACACACACACACACACACACACACACACACATACATACATACAAACAAACACACAAACAAGTACACACATGCACGCACACACATGCACACATGACACATGCACACACACACACACACACACACACACACATACATCTGGACTGATGAGGACAGCCAACGACAGCTTCAACCTCACCGTACAAAATCAATCAGTGAATCGAGATCAGAGGAGGAAACCAGTGCTGGATAGCGAGAGAAAGAGAGAGAGAGAGAGAGAGAGAGAGAGAGAGAGAGAGAGAGAGAGAGAGAGAGAGAGAGAGAGAGAAAACAGGTTAATTTGCCTGTTATTAGATCTAAAAATGTACGGTGTGGACACAGAGAGAGGAAGAGGAGGAGGGAGGGAGGGAGGGAGGGAGGGAGAGGGGGATGAAGAGAGGAAGGACAGGAGAGGAGAAAGAGGATGAGGTGGCTAAGTCAGAGAGAAGGGGATGAGGAAGAGCTGAAGAGGAGGGGAGAGGAGGAAAGGGAGAGAGATGGTGGTGGAATGGGGGAGGGATGCCACTCTCTCTCTCTCTCTCTCTCTCTCTCTCTCTCTCCCTCTTTCTCTCTCTCTCTCCAAGCTTTTTATACCCTCTCGCCAGAGGAGAGGCTGGCTGTTGAAATTAATTGCATACGATCAAATCAGCAGAACCTTGGCAAATTAAAGAGGTGCCCTCCTCCCCAACCCCTCCACCCCTCCCCCCCACCACCAGTCTCTCTGTCCCCCCGGAGCGGGCAGGAGTCCGGGGCGGACGGCCGGGCGGGCAGAGCGCTCTCCCGTCACCCCAGCGGGCTCTTATTTAAGGCTACGGACGTGTCACTTCCTCTCACTCGGAACACGGGGGACGATGTGCCCAATCGACCCGCTGGCACGTGGGACTGGCCCCGAGTTTTCCTTACACTAAGGCCTACAGGCACGCACTTGCTTCTTTTCTTTTTCTTACACACACACACACACACACTCTCTCTCTCTCTCTCTCTCTCTCTCTCTCTCTCTCTCTCTCTCTCTCTCTCTCTTACACACACACACTCACACACACGCTCTCTCTCACTTATACAGTATACACACACACACGCAACTGAAAGGCACCTTTGCACAAACAAACACACACACTCATCCGTGAAAGCCTGTAATGTTATTAATTATACTGTGCATACAAACACATGCACATACAATGATGCATGCATAACCTACACCTCAAAAAAAAAAACACACACACACACACACAGTGAGTACAGAGGCGTTGGAGAGGGCATAGTGACACACTATCTCTCTCTGTCATTCTCTCTCACACACATACACCCCCCATACACACACACACACACTCTCTCTCTCTCTCTCTCTCTCTCTCTCTCTCTCTCTCTCTCTCTCTCTCTTAGATTAGGGGGGATAGCCAATAGATGGAGACAGGAAATGACAGACAGTGATTCTGAAGGAGAGAAAAGAACAATTAAGGGCAAGGAAGACGAGAGAACGCGGGCAAAGAGGGAATGAGCACAGAGCATGAAAGAGAAAAAAAAGAGAGAGAGAGAGAGAGGGAGAGAGAGAGGGAGAGAGAGAGAGAAGTGGAGGGAGAGGGAAAGGAAGTGGAGTAGGAAAGGCCTCTCTGTCTCTCTCAAAACCAGGAGTGATGTGGGGGGAAAAACGGACTCTTGTCGTGCCGTTAGAGGGAGAAAGAGAAAGAACAAAGAAAAGACAAAGCTGAAGGAGTGGTAGAGAAAAGGACGAGTAGAAGAGAGATGAATAGGCGTGGGGTAGAGAGGTAGAGAAAGAGAGAGAGAGAGAGAGAGAGAGAGAGAGAGAGAGAGAGAGAGAGAGAGAGAGAGAGAGAGAGAGAGAGAGAGAGCGAGAGAGAGAGAGAGAGAGAGAGAGAGAGAGAGAGAGAGAGAGAGATACAGAAAGGTGCAGGAGAAGTAAGGCATGGCTTAAGGAAAAAGGGATAATTTGGGGAGAGGAGGAGGGAGGGAGGCGGCAATGCAACTTCCTTGGGTGGACACAAGAATGCGGGGCAGGCGGATCTGAATGCATTCTGGGGGCTGCTGTACGTGTGTGTGTGTGTGTGTGTGTGTGTGTGTGTGTGTGTGTGTGTGTGTGTGTGTGTGTGTGTGTGTGTGTGTGTGCCTGGTAGTCCAGACAGGAATCCCTCACCCCCACAGACTTTGGAGCCACTTATCAGGGCCAGAAGAGAGTGGGGCCAGGGTGGCCCAATCCATTATCTTTCCCCACCTCCTCCCTCTCTTTCTCTCCTTCTCTTTTTAACCTCCTTCTTTCCTCTTTCTTTTCCTCCCCCATCTTTCCCTCTTTTTTTTCTTCTTCCTGCTCCCTTGCTTCTATTCTTCCCCCAAAGCTTAACTTCATCCTCACACTCCTCCTCCTCTCCCCTAACCCGACCAACACAAGGCAAACAAGGACACCAGGCCAAACAACATCAACAACAACAATAAAGGACAAAAACAAAACACACACACACACACACACACACACACACATACCAAAAAAAGAAAGGAGAGAAGAGGGGAGTAAGGAAAGGAGAAGGAAAAGAAGGAGGACGAGAAAAACAACAAGACCTCAAGGCTGCATTGCTGCGAGTGGTCGATCACAGAGAGAGGTCTGACAAACACTCCCGCGCCAACCAGCACAACACAAGGACCACAGACACACAAACACACACACTCACACACATAAACACACGTACACACACACACACACACACACACACACACACACACACACACACACACACACACACACACACACACACACACACACACACACACACAGCCCCAGAGACCGTTGCTCTGACCGACCGTCCCCCAGGATACTGACAACACTTGCCTCCCCTCCTCTCTCTCTCTCTCTCTCTCTCTCTCTCTCTCTCTCTCTCTCTCTCTCTCTCTCTCTCTTCTCCTTTGTCTCCCTCCTCCCCTTTTCTTCTCTCCTTCTCTCTTATCCTCCCTACCCTTCTCTCTTACTCCCTCCCTCCCTCCCTCCCTCTCTGGGTGCCTCTGGGCTGGGTCTGCTCTGGGTCTGGTCTGGTGTGGTGTGGCCTGTGGTGTTGGTTGGGAAACAGGAGGGTTAGGCCTCAGGGCCGCTGCAGGTCTCCAGAGAGGCCCACAGCTCTTCCTCATTCATTCCTCACTGCTAAACCCCCTGGGAGCAGGACAGGGCTGGGGATGATGGACCATGGGGAGGAGGAAGAGGAGGAGGAGGAGGAGGGAGAGGATGAAGAGGGGGAGGAGGAGGAGGAGGAGGAGGAGGAAAAAGGGGAGGGGGTGGAGGAAGAGGGGGAGGAAGAGGAGGAAGAGGAGGAGCAGGAAGAGGGGGAGGAAGAGGAGGAAGTGGAGGAAGGGGCTGATGGAGGAGGAGAGCAGACATCCGGGGCAACCAGCCACTGGGCACACCTCACTCCCTTCACAGCTCTCATCGGCATGTTTTATAACTCTCAACAACAACAACAACAACAACACACACACACACAGACACACACACACACACACACAAACACATACTCATACGGTACATCTGCCCAAAGATCACCACATAACACACAAAAGTGTTTGTTTAAGTAATTATGGCTGTGACTAGTTTTTCGCTTAGCTTACTAGCTAACAGCGCTGTGCTATGCAGAGCTACAGTATGCAGTACATGTGCAAGGGCACTGCTTTCTTAGCCAATGCTATTTGAATTCTGTGTCGTGATGCACTCTAAAGCACTGTGCTCTGTGCTTGGCCAAGCTGCTCTGTTCAGTGTTGGATTCAGTTCAACTCAATATGCCAATAACAATTGAAATGGTCTCAGAGATTCACACACAGTACCCACAGTCTGAACACCCTACTAAAATCCTCGTGTACTACAGTAATATGGTGTACGGTGCAGTCCCATACTATTGTGTTCCATACTATGCTGTGTTGTTGAGTGCTACATTGTTCCACTCTATGCACTGCTGTTGCATACTACTTTGTGTCCTTTTCCACTCTGTGCACTGCTGTTGCATACTACTTTGTGTCCTTTTCCACTCTGTGCACTGCTGTTGCATACTACTTTGTGTCCTTTTCCACTCTGTGCACTGCTGTTACATACTACTGTGTGCTGTTCCACTCTGCTGTGCAATGCTGTAGTGTACTATGCTGTGCTGTGTGCTACTGTGTACTATGGTGTTGCATATGACGTTGTTCAGGTCTGATCTGCTCTGTGCGGTTTTGTTGAACTTTACTTTTCCATACTATGCTGTAGTGCTCCATAGTGCAGTGTACTGTAGTGTGCTGTACTGTTCCATACTATGCTGTAGTGCTCTATAGTGTACTGTACTGAGCTGTATTGTTCCATACTATGTTGTAGTGCTCTAAAGTGTACTGACTGTGTGTATTGTTCCATACTATGCTGCACTGCTCCATAGTGTACTGTACTGTGCTGTATTG
>JAODXP020000018.1:486945-489445 GCA_027497455.2 Sardinella longiceps | reverse complement strand
TTCACCCAGATTCTCCGACGCGCTCAAGTGTGACGAGAGGGGGTTAAAAATTAAGTCCGAGCTCTGAAATATTAAATCTATTTTGGTTTTAATGGAGAGTGAGTATATTAGGAGGAAATATGAAAGTAGATTATTAAACTGGGAGAAAGAGGAGTGGAGAGAGGAGAGGAGAGGAGAGGAGAGGAAGGAGGGAGTAAGAGAGAGAGAGAGAGAGAGAGAGAGAGAGAAAAAAAAGAGAAAAAGATAGAGAGAAAAAATCTTCCAAAAGGTGCTGGGGTGAGGGGGCTGTGCTGTGTTCACGGTGTTTTAAATATTAAACCTATTTCAAGTTTAATGAGGTGTAAATACTACGGGGAGAATGCTGAGAGGTAGGGGGCAAAAGGGGTTCACTCTCATTAGTTGGCGTGCTCACCTTTAGACTGTGGAGACTTGAGTCAGGGAGCGAGGGAAAGAGAGAGAGAGAGAGAGAGAGAGAGAGAGAGAGAGAGAGAGAGAGAGTGATGGAGAGAAAGAGACAGAGGGAGAGAGAGAAAGGACAGAGAAATGAAAAACAAAGAGAAGAGGAGTCCAGAGAGACTGGCATCGTTCAGTAACGCTCTCGTGCAAGTGTAGGAGTAAATCTTTTTCTTTCTTTTCTTCTTCTTCTGTCTCTCTCTCTCTCTTTCTCTCTCTCTCTCTTTCTCTCTCTCACTCTGTGTAGGATTTGTACTATCTCAAGGCATCACTTCGCTCAGCATCGTGTCTTCAGCCAGCTCTGAGTCACCTGCCTCGCCACCCAGATGGGTCTGGCTCTGACTGTATGTGTTTGTGTGTGTGTGTGTGTGTGTGTGTGTGTGTGTGTGTGTGTGTGTGTGTGTGTGTGTGTGTGTACGCGAGAAAGAGAGAGAATGTGTGTGTCTATATGTTTATGAGTCCGTTGTTGCTTTCAGTCATGCCTGATGGTTGACTAACATCTCTCCAGCAGTAGCCACAGTGGGGACTGGCTATGGCTATGGCTGGCTGCTGCCACAGCGTAAACAAATCAACCTCAATCCTAGTCTCACAACCCACTGAGGGGAAACTGGGGTAACTGGGGGGAAACAGGTGGACCCTTAGTCACTGTGTGTGTGTGTGTGTGTGTGTGTGTGTGTGTGTGTGTGTGTGTGTGTGTGTGTGTGTGTGTGTGTGTGTGTGGTGTGTGTGTGTGTGTGTGTGTGTGTGTGTGTGTGTGTGTGTCTGAAGAAAGGGGGGTATACTATAAAATCATTCCGATAAGAACATTGACAGATGGATGGAGTGTTAACCTGAATTAGTGAGCAGCAAAGCAAGGCCTTTTCCAGGGAAGTAGTGTATGTCCACTCAGACACAATGGGAGAGTATTTCCAGAGAAGGGGAGAAGGGGAAGGAGGGAGGGAGGGAGGGAAGGAGGGAGAACAATGGGAATCTATTGGAGGGAGAGCGAGTGGAGTGGAGCAGCCAGCCAACGACTGTGACTGTGGTCGCAGCTCCAGCACCACCGGGAGCTCAGTAAACATTAACACATTTTTTAATGGTCTGTAAGAACGACGGACGCATGTGGAACATTTTTAACTTTCTACTGTGTGTGGTTCAGTGAAGCTGGCATTTGTGTGTGTGAGAGAGCCTTATGTGTGTGTGTGTGTGTGTGTGTGTGTGTGTGTGTGTGTGTGTGTGTGTGTGTGTGTGTGTGTGTGTGTGTGTGGTTGTGAGGGTGTGTACTTGAAGGGGTCAAATTCTTTAAGCCTCAGGGTGTTTAACAAGGGCAACGGTGGCCTCAAACAGCAAACTAGACAAGGCACACACACACACACACACACACACACACACACACACACACACACACACACACACACACACATACAGAGGCCCCCGCAGGTAAATCCTCCATCAGGTACGCACACAGCAGTTTTGCCACCACACCTACTGTACTGTAGCCCGATAACACATTCCCTCAGTCACAGTCCAATTCCCAAAGAGGAACCAACAACAAGAGAAACCGCAGACATGAGCTAAACTCTTTCAATCAAATGAGGAATTACGTGATAAAGCATACTCAGAAAAAAATACAGCTTACATGAATAGAATAGCCTACAAAAAACTTTTTTTTTTTTTTTTTTTTTTGCAATCATCTGACGTATCTTGACGTGAGGCAAGGCAAGGGAATCTCATGGGAAATGGTCAGTTCCTGGAACTGCAAAGTCAGGGTGCTCTGAATGCTCTTGAACACTTTGGGGAGTTGACAGGCCAGTGGATAATTACTACCGAAATCTCCCCAGAGAATACCAAGTTACAACATTAATGACAAAAAAAATCCCTTTGTCAAAACAGATATACCATTTCTCTATTTCGTGCCACGCAATGATTTTAATCCCATTATCACAGTCTAAATCATACGTGTCATTTCAGCACAATGTATTTAGCAGTGATGTGTATGAGAACAGCTTGCCTAATAAAACCAAAACTATTTCAATTTTTTTTTGCTTTCATATAGGAATGAATGCAT
>JAODXP020000018.1:474445-479445 GCA_027497455.2 Sardinella longiceps | reverse complement strand
GCTCCTTGGATAGACATTTATTAAGGACATGAAGAGCCATCCCCGGGGGAAGTTTTTTTACACCTTCTTTAAAAGCCCTTCTGTCAGATCATTATTTATTTGATAGAGTTTGATTGTGGCATGATTACAGTGTGTTATTATCACTGAGAAATCGAGGTGTGGCCCTCCAGTAGTATTTCAGCACATCTCCCCGCCGCCTGTGGTGGCCCAACACAAAGACACAGCCAGAGACTGGGATGATGTTGGATGAAATTGTACAAAATTTAAATTTCACACTAATTTTGTACTAATTTGAAGTTATATCATAATACTACAGAATTGTTGATTTTCTTTTGTTATGACTGTCTATTTGTCTGTTTTTCTACAAAGGTCACCTGGAACAGTAAAAAAAAAAAAAACACTGAAATAGATAAACAGGAAATTTCCCAACGCACGTCTTGGAACACTTCCCTCCCAACCATTCTTCAACAGCTCCAAACTTATCCATACTGTATAGTAAAAAAGTCATTTTAGTTCATTAAAAATGACCAGAGTATTATAAAGAATGTCCAGAGGACGTAAAAGCTTTTGAATGGAAACAACCCTGTGGTCTCTCTACCTGCTACTTAATTCCATCACACTTTGCAAAGAGTTGCAAAACGGCCATAAAAATGAAATAAAGTAGAAGATCAACGATTAAAACACATACACATACAAACACACACACTCCTTCTTCCCCACTTCTCCTCACTGGCCACCTCTCCCTCTCTATATCTCTCTCTCCCTTCTTTATAGTCTCTCTATCTCTCTCTCTCTCTCTCCTTTCCCTCTCTGCCCTGTTCCCTTCTTTCCTCAATTCCCTCCCTCCCTCCACGACTGCCCCAGACCCCGCGGTCTGGTCCACTCCACTCCACTCTCCTCTCCTCCACTCCACTCCAGCATGTCCTACCTGGCATGTCCTGGTTGCCGAAGTTCCAGCCGGCCGAGGCGAGCATGGAGGGCAGCGGTGATGTCGCCCGACTGTCCCCGTCCGCCTGCTGGGTGATGTGCCGCACCGTGTCCTTGTTCTTGCGGTTCTTCCGCCGTCCGGAACTGGAGGGCTGCCAGACGCCTTCGCCCCCGGTTCCCTGTTCCCCGCCGCCGCTCTGGGCACCTCGGGCGCCGTTGCTGCCGCCTCCGCCGTTGGTGGCGTTGCTGCCCGGCCCGTCCTGTAAGTTCGAGGGGGAGACCTGCTCCTCTTTGACCTGTATGGGGCGGTAGTCGGCGGGCCAGAGGGGCTGTGAGCAGGCGTCCTCCTGGCTCTCGTGGCTCTTGGGCGGCTCCTGGTCCTCTTTGCCGTAGTTGCTGCCGCCCTCGTGGCAGCTGGCGATGGCCGAGTCGCCCGAGGAGTTGGCGGGGCTGGTGCGGCGTGCGAGCCACGGCGAAGAACTGCGGCCCGAGATCATGGACGCCAGAGCTTCTGAGGCTCCTCCAACGACACTGCCTCCGGGCACAACCATCACACCCCCTCCTCCTCCTCCTCCTCCGCCGCCGCCGCCACCTCCGCCGACCCCTGACCCTACGGCTGCGGCCATTTCAAACTCCGCCAGCTCGTCGGCCAGCTCTGAGCGGATGCTGATGTCCAGCGCCGCCTTGATGAAGCCGTGGCACGCCTGCACGATGTCGGTCATCTGCAGGTAGCTAGCCGCCGACATCACCTCGATGACGTTCTTGCTGGTGAGCGCCAGGTGCGCCGAGTACATGAAGTCCAGGATGGCCTTGAAGCCTTGCGCCGTCACGATGTCCAGGTGCGTGATGGTGGCCGCCTGCTCCGAGCCTTTCTTCACCTGACAATAAAGCGTCTTGAAGTAGCGGCTGCTGCCCAGCAGAACGTTCTTGTGAGCCTTGAAGATCTTGCCCTCCACGATGACACACACGTCGCACAGGATGCCGTGCTGACGCTGCTCATTCAGCTCCCGGAGAAGCTGCCTGTAGTGGGAAGTGATCTCCATGTCTTCCTTCCTGTTATTCATTGGACTATCTGGTCGGGTCACTTCTCACTGAAGAGTCTGAAAAAGACAAACACAGAAAAAAAGCACAGGTGCATTGTGGTTAATGGAGTCTCAAGGAGGAACTTCAGGTTCCTTAGTTTCAGGAGAGGCAAAAAAAACAAAACAATTGACAAAAAAACAAAAAAAAACGTGTAGGTGTATTCATGTTTATTTAAAAGGCATAACGTGTATTATGTAACAATCCATGAAAGATTTCATATACAAGTGAAACTTCAGCAAACTTGACCATGTTTTTTTTCTGATGATCCTGCTTCCTGACCATATTTTGCAATTATCCTCTAGAGGTCAAAAGCATTTGAATTTTTAATCTAGTGTTTTCAGAGCCTACTTAACTGGTAAAATGAGTTTCAGGGGAAACATAGAAAATGTGAATGCATTCATAGAGCATGTCTACACAAGTGTAAAATATATGCTGCGTATGCAAATAATTGGGTTGAGTAGCTGAATATTGCGTGCACAATCACACAAAGAGCTCATTGTATATCCTCACCGTGTGGGTATCAATGGCTGAAAAACATTCATTCAGTCATTCAGATCTTACCCTCATGCTTAATGATGAAAAAGCTACTGTATCTCTGTGTTGATCGAAGCTTGTGTCTCTTTTGTCTCACGTAATAAACACGCAATACAGTTTCATTAACACACCACATGGAATGGATTTAAATAAGGAGAAACAGTCCATCTCTGTTGAGGGCCATTTGGGCTAACCCACCCACAGAGCACACGGTGTCTCTTTACACTAATAGTATTCTGAAAGTCAACTGTCTGGAGAGTATTCTAGAAGTTAAGTGTCTGGATGGATACAGTTTTGAGAAAGAAAAAAAAAGAAAAAAGGGTTCTGTTCAAGGGTTAAATAAAGTCCAGCAGTATCAGTGAGACCTAAGAGAGTGCTGTTCTCTCTCTCTCTCTCTCTCTCTCTCTCTCTCTCTCTCTCTCTCTCTCTCTCTCTCTCTCTCTCTCTCTCTCTCTCATACAACCAGCACTCAAAGCTTCTCAGGTTTAATTAGTCAGGAACTCACTAACCACTAACACTTTCCATTCTCACTACTCTAGTACTGTACTCATCATCACACACTGACACTGACTGGCATTTCCAGTGGCAAAACTCTGTAGATTACATCTGACACCAATCTTAATACTGTCCCAGAACTGAGAATAGCGTAAAAGTGTGGCGTTTTTTTTTTTTTTTTGGAGGGTGTGGTGGGGAAGGGGAAGTTGAAATGGTGTCGGTGGAGCGGAGTTGCCGCATGTCGTTCACCATCTTTCCCTGACATTCAAATAAATACAACACCCTGGAACCAGGGGCAGATGTCAGAGACAGACATCACTCTTGATTTTACTCCACCAACACTCCCAACACCTCCAGCTTAATGGTGTTTTTTGCCCCCAACGGCACCTCCCAGGCAGCACAGCCTAAAAGGCACTACCTCGACCCTATTCCTAACCTTAACCCCCTCAACCCTCATCCTAACCCTAAACTGAGGGGATTAGTGCCTTGAAGGCAGCGCTGCCTTGAAGGCACCGTTGAGGGCAAAAAATACCAAAGACCACACCTCCACCGCCACCCTCCATCTCCATCTCCCACCCTCCATCCCCACCCCACCCAGTAGGGAGAGCTCCTCTGCCCAGGCCTCCTCCATCTCTGCCCAGGCCTCCTCCATCCTCCCCTCCCATCTCCACCCAGCCTGGGAGGCTCTGCTGCTCCGGCTCCGGCTGCTTCTGCCGGCTCCCTACTGGTCTCTTGCCATCGCCCTCACTCTCCAAAATGAATAGTCTATTTGGCAGACCCATTTTCCACTTGATCACTCCACTAACTGACAAACGGTAATTAAATGCAACCATTTAACAACAACACAGACACAGACACACACACACACACACACACACACACACACACACACACACACACACACACACACACACACACACACACACACTCCCTCTCACACGAATACACACACAAATACACATTAAAAAACTGAGAAAAGAGAAGAGATGTGTGTGTGTGTGTGTGTAGTGTGTGTGTGTGTGTGTGAAGCAGCGATGACTGCATTAAAGTGCTTCAAGTGTGCCTGGGCTGATTTTATTTCACAGATGATAAACACAGGGGGGTGTGTGTGTGATGTGATGAGGTGGGGGGGCAATAAAAACAACAACAACAATGACAGCAGAGAGAGAGAGAAAAAAAAAGAGAAAAGAAAATTCTACAATTTATTAGCTGAACAATAGACACCTGAACAATGTCTACCTCTGCCGTGATCAATTAAAGCGGAGAAGCGGATGACCTGATTAAACAGCGCTGGCAGTTAATTGTTCTGGAGTCACTCACGGGTGGTGTGTGTGTGTGTGTGTGTGTGTGTGTGTGTGTGTGTGGAGGGGTGGGGTGTGTGTGTGTGTGTGTGTGTGTGTGTGTGTGTGGAGGGGTGTGTGTGTGTGTGTGTGTGTGTGTGTGTGTGTGTGTGTGTGTGTGTGTGTGTGTGTGGAGGGGTGTGTGTATGGGGGGACAATGGGCGAAGGAGGACAGAGCAAATGGAGGAGACAGAGGCAGATCCTCCAGACAAAAGAGACGCCCGTGGTTGTGGCGGCACATCGCTATGCCAACACTCTAAACGGAGGTGTCGAGCAGTGAGGAGAGGAGAGGCGAGGCGAAGGAGAGGCTGGCACACAATGCATCGCACGACAATAAACAAAAAAAAACACACCCTGACATTCAGTAAAGTAGCAACTGCTGCAACCCCATATAAACTGTCACTCTGTCTCTCCTCTCTCTCTCTCAACTCTTCACTCTCTCTGCCCACATGACTGTTTATTCTTCCTCTCTCTCTCTCTCTCTCTCTCTCTCTCTCTCCTTTTTAGTCTCTCTCCTCTCCTCTTCCCTGTTTTTCAGCACTGCCCTCTCCCACACACACACACACACACACACACACACACACACACACACACACACACACACACACACACACACCATTT
>JAODXP020000018.1:459445-461945 GCA_027497455.2 Sardinella longiceps | reverse complement strand
TCCCTTCTGTCCAGTCCCATCTTCTCCATCTTTCCCCCCTCCATCCCTCCCTCCCTCTCCCTTCTTCCGTCTCTCTGTCCGTTCTTCCCTCTCTCTCTCTCTCTCTCTCTCTCCAGGGTGTTGAATTGTCACCTGCTTGAGCCACCCTATCACCAATGACACTCTGAGCCTGCAGCACAGCGCACATGACGTGCGATACACACACACACATGCACACACACACACACACACACACACACACACACACACACACACACACACACACACACACACACACACTCACACACACACACACACATAGCCAAACACACTCTCTCTCTCACTCTCTCTTTCACACACACACACACACACACACACACACACACACACACACACACACACACACACACACACACACACACACACACACACATAGCCAAACACACACTCTCTCTCTTACTCTTTCTTTCACACACACACACACACACAATCACTCTCACACTCAAAAACACACCCACCCACCCACACACGCACTGACACACCTACACATGTTCACTGCGTCAAGTGAATCTCTACCGTAAAAAGCTCAAGACAAAGGGGGCCACTGTGTTGCTATGGATAATCACGATCCCTTGTCACCGCCAACACCACCACCACCACCATCGCTACCACGACTGCCGCCGACACCAGTGCCACCGCCCACCTCACAAACCTAATTTTAAAGAGTCACACCTTCCCACATTGTGAGGCGTCAGGATCATGTGTCCAACCAACTCACTCACACACTCACTCACTCACTCAATACTCACTGAGTAGCTTCAGGAAGTGGGAGAGAGGGACAGACTGAGGGAGAAAGAGAGAGACGGGGAGAATGAGAGAGAGAGAGAGAGAGAGAGAGAGAGAGAGAGAGAGAGAGAGAGAGAGAGAGAGAGAGACAAAGGGAAGGAGAAGACATGAGAGATGGGGAAAGGGTGGCGGGCGGGGGTGAAAAAATGTGGTGTACGAAAAGGAGAGATAGAGAGAGACACGGAGGAGGAGGAGAAGAAGGAGGAGGAGAAGAGAGGCTGAGACACAATTCCTCCACAGTCAGTCACTCCCCCACTTCTCTCTCGCTGCCCTCGGGGAGGAAGAGCAGAAGTAACACATTGTGAGTAACGCAAAAGGTTTCGCCATCATGCGCCAGAAATTTGACAGTCTTTCCACTACCGGGTGCTCACTGCTAAGGCGCTGGTATACAGACACACCACACACCGACAAAAAGCTGACTCCAGTGTCGAAACAGACCCCAACCCATCTTATGCTCTTATGCAAAACCTGTGGCCATCTTAACTTGACTCCACCCTTGCAAAGAACACAGGTACTGTGTGGTACAGAAACTTGAACTCGCTGCAGAACTTCACTTTTGGAAGCAGAGTCACACTTTTTTTTTTTTCAACAAGCTACAGCATCAACTTTTTTGGAGGAACCACACACCTCTTTGACCACAGAGAGAGGATGTACTGTATCTGCAGAACTGTTTCTAACACCCCAACTCCCAACGCACCACTAGCATCAACCCCATAGCGACCATAGTCAGTGCAGTGCAAATGTACGACAAACCCATGTCACAGTCATGGAGAATATACCTCATCAACAATCAATATGTCAATATGATATACTCATATACTTATACTCAGATACTCATATACTTGTTATTACCTCCGCCAAGGAGGTTATGTTTTCGGTCGCGTTGGTTTGTCTGTCTGTCTGTCTGTTTGTTTGTTTGTCAGCAGGATAACTCGAAAAGTACTGCACGGATTTGGATGAAATATTCGGACAACGTGTATATTGGGACAAGCAAGAACTGAATTGATTTTGGTGGCGATCGGTGATCCAGAACATGATCTGGAATTTATATTGTGTCTATGACCACATTGCCTTGGTGGAGGTCTGCGCTCTCTGAGCGCTTTTCTAGTTATTATTATATTTATGTAATAATAATATGACTGAATATGAGTGTGGATCCAGACTAGCACTTTTCCGGGCTGTCTCTGCAGCACCCTGGCCTAATCATGTGGCCCTGTGGTGGTGCTAGTGCAGCTCAGAGTATAGGGGCATGGCTGGGGATCTGGAGCTAGGAAGGGAAGGGATTGGCATGCTTATTTTGTCTCAGTATAAATGACAGAGGGAGCTGGGGAGGCCACCAGGGCCGCATGGCCCACTTTTACACCACCCCCACCTCCATTGGTTAATACTAGCAGGGGCCTCTGGATAGATAGACAGAAAAGTACCTACTATGCTAAGTGACTGTAGTAGTGACTGTGGTGACCAAGTGGCTATGGTATTGAGTGTAAAATCACAGACAGATAAACCACTTCAGAAATGCATCATTTTATGTTTATCTTTTGTTTGTGTTTTTTTTCCATACACAGTATACAGTATAAGGCCCAAATATGTCTGAAAAAAGAACAGACAGCTTCTTTCTGGGGACTTCTCCCAGGTGGAACATGACGGTTTTAAATATCTAACTAAAGGGGGTTTC
>JAODXP020000018.1:446945-451945 GCA_027497455.2 Sardinella longiceps | reverse complement strand
TAACACAATCACAATACAGTCATATGAATGTGACCTGTGATGGATGCTAATATGTAGTTAACAGCGCAGTGTGAGAAAATGCTGTGACTGACTGACACATTTAGATTTGCTAACCTACAATACAAACCCATTTACTGACGTAATGAACCACAATCTAACCCTTCCTATGAGTGAGGCCGCCCGGCCTGTAGTCACCCAAAACAGCTTGCAGAATACCAAACAGATAGCTTGATTTGAGCAAATAACTGTGTCTGTCTGCCCCCATTCAGGGTCGTTTCAAGGTACTTAGGGGGCCCCAAGCAAACAGGACATGGGGGCCCTTCACCTCGTAAATACTTACATGAACCACATTGTTATAATTTTCAAACATCATCAATATAATTATCTGTATTGTACAGTTGTCTGACTCCAGTTTAAAGTCATTTTTTGTTGAAAAACACCACAAACATACAGTAACTACTAAATTGATTAAACAAGCAATCTTGGGGGCCCCTTTCGGCCTGGGGCCCCAGGCAATTGCCTGGTTTGCCTGCCTTGTTGCGACGGCCCTGCCCCCATTTGATTAAATGCAGAAATTCTTACATGTCTCACCAATCAGAATGTATCCAGATTTGATTTGTCTATTGGGAAGCATTTCAAGCAAGCACACGGTCACCACTGCAGTTACATAAGGTGCAGTTTGTGATGCTAGTTGTGAATTATTTTCAATATTCTTTTTCTTATTATTATTCAGAAACAGTGACACTAAACGTACAGGCTCAGACTGAGTTATACGTTATTTCAGCCAATCAAAACGCTTCTGCGGGAAACATGGGAGGAACTGAGGTAATCTGTTCAGCTGTTGAGTTCAAGAATCAACAACAACCTGTCAATGACTACACCTTTAATGGAGCTGTCTGAGGTGCTGAAAAGGCTAGGTAAATATTCAAAACTAAAGTTATGCAATATCTTAGAAAATGTATTGTGCCAATATACATTGGCACAATACACTAAAATTACAGTGAAGCGATAAATCCTTTCACAAGCGTTTGTTTATTAGGCTTACTATTTGGATTTGAAGGAATGAATCGCCTTCCATGTTGAATAAAGGACATATTAATGTTTTCATATGTTTATATCTTCTTGGTGTGACATTTTTATTGTACTTTCAAAAATCTCTAAAAACAAGGTGTACAATTGTTAGCTTTCATTAAAGAGATATATTCATCCTTAACCTGTTACGTTTATGCAACTTTATTCTGTTAGTGGACTTATCAGTTACCTCAGCCAAGAAGATTATGTTTTCATTTATTGATATGGTTTGGTTGGTTGCTTGGTTGGACGGTTGGTTTTTGTGTCTGTTTGTTTGTCAAATAACTCAAAAAGTACTCTATGGATTTTGATAAAAGACAATGTGGATATTTGGACAATGAACAAAAATGAAAGTAAATGCAGACAAACTGCCTTTCTGACTTGTGTGAGTTAGTTGGATGGGAGTACGGGAATGGACAAATACACTGTGCAGTGTGCAACCTAACCAGAGGGCTCCAAGGATGAAGCACTCTATAATGGCCTGCCTATGCAAACTATCCACCCCTTTCAGAGAGAGGCTGGGAGAAAATACCAGAGAGAGGGAAGAAGGAAAAAAAAGAGTCAGACAAGTACTGCAGAATCCAGATAGATAGTAGTAGAAGGAGTGAGTGAGAGTGAGAAGAGAAAGAGAGAGAGAGAGAGAGAGAGAGAGAGAGAGAAGTTCCTAGCCTCCCTGTCCAATGTTGACACAAAACAACCACACCTGAGAGGATGTCAACACAGACATGTAGGGGTGCTGTGTGGGGGGTGGGTGCTGGGGTAGCAAGAACTCAGATCTGTCTGTGTGTGTGTGTGTGTGTGTGTGTGTGTGTGTGTGTGTTTGACTTAATTTTGAAACTCACCCCTGGGTTTATATTTTATGTATTACATCAGTCTATCACCCGGATATTGGAGGGCGAAAGACTTCACTTTCTTTCTTTCTCTATTTGAACCATAGGCTAAGACACCTGCCTTTGGCTTAAAAGCCAAATTTCTATGCAGCGGTCACCACAGCTTTTATTTGAGCTATGGAAGCCAATCTAAAAGCTGCCCCAAACTGCTATAGTGAGTTAAATCCTAAATCAAGTGTTAGGCCTATGTAAGACTAAAATCCATAATTTTGTAGAAGGTTAATATTTACTAAAACAAACAAACAAACAAACAAAAAATATTTTTTCAGCCACTGATAACAAATAGTTAAGTGCCCCTAAAATGGAATCAGGAGTCCAAAACACTTAACTTTAAATTCAAGGCTCCGTCATTTAGAGGAGACGTTTTACATTGTGCCAGCCTACAAAGAATGATAGGCTAATAATGACATCAACAGTGACACACAAACGCTCTTTGAGTGTAGTCAAACGCCTAATCTTTATAACTTTGTGGAACATTAACTGTAACATTAACAGTAGCCTAATCTACAATTCTCACAGACAACTCCGCCATTGGGGTAAATTGTTTGGATACATGAGTCTCTCCTAAGCTGTGAGACGTCCAACATTTATTGGCATTTTTGGGCACATTCCTTAGGCTACTGCTGTGCTTTTTGCAGAATTTATAGATTTAGTTACGAACCAGCAAGAAATACAGATATGCGAGATACGATTTTGATGCTGATATTGTAACTGATACTGATAATGCAAATTATCTCCAATACCCAACGTTCCCGACATGCATTTTACAGACAAACAACTTGTTACCCTCTTGAAAAAATAGAGTGGAAAGTGAAGTTCTTGATAAATCTGCTGTCGCGTGCACCTGCGCTTGCTCGAGTAACATGTAGAAGACATCCGTATTTCCTCATAAACTAAAATTTCGCTTTGTCTAAAACGTATTGCTTGCATTTGGGAAAACGTAACATCTTATCGCCGAATTACATTTTTCCGTTTAAATGGTCTTCACTGAGCCGACAATGCGCAGGAGTTTTTTTTGTTGACGTCGCACCTGAAGTGGCGTAAATGCCGTGTTGTCAGGCGCGTCGACTCGACACAAGAGGGCTTGCTCCCCTTCCTACCCCATCGGTCGGTGAGCTCGGCAGAAAATGGAGGAAGACGGAACTGACCAGCTTAAGGGGGCAGACAGAGAAAGAGAGAGAGAGACATGCACACACAATAAACCTCCACTGTTGGGTATGGCATTCGTAATAGTTGTGCGAATACCCCCCCGGAGTGTGACACTTCTTTCCGCACTTTCCAACTTGAGAACTGTCGGATGGATGTCGGACCGATCGCACAGCGCCAAGATTTGAGAACAGTATAAACACCCCCCAAAATTTAAATGAGCCCTAAAAATTCCCCTTCCTTGTCTAGTATACTGGGTGTTGACGCAGCAGAAATTTCCAGCTGGAGAAATTCCCCTTTTGGAGGTTAACCGAGGGGAGGCGAAGGGGGGTTAAGCCCTCGCCTGCCAAGCAGAGGGCTTTTCATTTAAATACCCCCGACCGCAAGGAACGGATACTTACAAACACGACAGAGCGATCACTGACAGCTCGAAGCGTGAGAATTCTATAAGCCCCAAAGCTTTGCCTTGAGGTCAAAACTTGGGGAGGAAACCATTTATGTTGTACAGGTTTGAGGGGAAAAGTCGGACGATACAGGAGGGCGTCGAGCGTACCCAAACAACCAACCTGGCGATTTAGCAACAGTTCAAGTTTCGCTGAGATGTATAAATGTACCTTTCGATGTTTCATTGAAATTCTGGTCCGCCCATGAATGTGCGAGAATCATTCAGCGTTGATGAATGGCAGCATCTTACACTTGACAACAGCTCGCAACATCCGTACAAGTAGCATACTGTAGCCTTACCGGCCGCCTGTCACGTATCATCACTTGGCAACCTAAAGACTGGTTGCCGACTGGAACCTGTTATTTACTTCTCCATATCTCACAAATCAAACGCACCAACTGCTGTCACTATGCGCCGTTCGTGACATGCTACGCGTCTCCGACAAAACTCAAGATGCTGTCTCAACTTAGTTACCTGATTGCCGAATACCAACTATGTTTTACATAGACATGCCACCTTTGTCTGAATGGAAAAGAGCTCACAGATACATAATAAAATAATTCCATGCATCGGTTATTCTTATGACTCCCACAACGCAGTTTTTTTTTTCTTAAGACTAACACCTGGGTTGGCAAGGAAACTATTGTGGACAGACAGCAATGAACAGAGAGCGCAGCGAGACGTACCTGTTAACCCATGGGGTCTGGGTTAAAGCGTTATCGATGCTTCTGACTCCAATTTGGCGTGACAGTCAGAGAGATGATGTTCTAAATTCTCGAGTCTTCCTCCCCAGCGCCTTTTTGGTGTCCCTTCGTGTAATTCCCCTGTTCTCTCCCTCTTTCTCCGCCTGTCTTTTTTTCTCTCTCTCACTCTCCCTCCCCTGCTTTTCCGTGTCTCGGTATCAGGAACCAACCTCCCCCTCTGTGTCTGTCTCTCTCACTCCCTCTTTCTCTCTCTCTCTCTCTCTCTTTCTCTTGAACGCGCTCTCACTCTCCCCGACTCCACTGTTTCGACTGCGGCTCACACACAGGAAATGAGGCAACATGAACACACGCTCTTTTTCTAACGGCATGCTGGGTAGAACCATCAACCCCCGAACCGCTCCAGCATGACTGACAGCTTAATGAAATATTGTCTCATGATTAGTGCCATAGTGGACAGCGGCAAAGAATTATTTCAGAAATTATTAAGCAGCTGCTCGGCTGAATCAATTACTGAGAACCAGAAGCAGACCACTACCATATCCACCTGAGTAATAATAATAATAATAATAATAATAATAATAATAATAATAATAATAACTTGGAAAGTACCTGGGGAGCGCAGACCTCCACCAATACAATTGGGTCACGAATTCCAGATGGTGATCACTGCCAAAATATAATAATCTGTTCCTTGTCTTATACCCACAATGTCCAAAATTTCATAAAAATTCGTAGAGAGCATGA
>JAODXP020000018.1:414445-431945 GCA_027497455.2 Sardinella longiceps | reverse complement strand
TGGGATGCACTCTTGCACTTTTTCTTTCTTTTTTTTTGAGATATTTTTTGGGCTTTTTGCCTTTAATCATATAGGACAGTATAGAGGAGTAATGGTATGACGCTCTAGCCCACTGAGCCACAGCGCCCCTCTTTGCTGCTAATTTTTAATTCATACATTCCACCTCACTACCTTCTCTTCAATTATTATAGCCACTGCTGTGGTATAAATCCTGTCTTGTACTGTTTGTCCTGCCCCTTGTCTGTCTGTCATAAAATGTAGTCACTGTTCTTTATGTCCGTCTTATAGACGAATCCGAGGAAACTACCGGAAGTAAGCAGGCGCCATTGTTGAGCTACCCAGATCGCCAATCTGTCCATAATAATATCGTGATAGCACACCATAAAATGCCATGATTTACGAGATTCATTACTACCTGTATAATGTCTGAGTATTTCATGGTCTTTGCTGTTAGTTGTCATTGACTGTGCATTGTCAAAATGTTTTGTTTACAGTCCAACAATGGCGTCGTCACAAGATGGCAGCCTACACAAAACGCTTGTCGGATTCGTCTATATCTTGCCTGCCCGAAACATGTGACCTTGTCTTGAATGTATTTCACATTAACTGTACCACCACTTGATCCATCCATGAATGGTGAAACAGTAGTTTGTGTCACTGTATACAGTGCATATTGTCAAAATGACAGTAGAAAACATTTTACTTGAGTTGTGTAAAGAGTTAACATCTACTGTAGTCAAATTTCTTGTATGTAGAATACTTGACCAATACATGTAAAAAACTGATTCTGATTCTGAAAATCTGACTTGACATCTTAATTCTATTTTATTTCTTTTTATTTCTTAAGTGGAGCTCACTCAAGGCTGTGATTTTTAGCTTTGAGAAAATACTTTGTTGTAAGTCTATGGGCTGAAAAGTCTCAGGAAAATAAATAAATTAAAAGTAAAATAAATTTCAGGCCGCAATTACCCTTGAGCCATTCAAAAGGTGTATACAATGAAAAGCAGTTTGGGAAAACCTTCAACTTTTGGGAGAATAAAGGTGTCTCACTCAAAAACACACACACACACACACACACACACACACACACACACACACACACACACACACACGCACACACACACACACACACACGCACACGTGTGTGTGTGTGTGTGTGTGTGTGTGTGTGTGTGTCTCAAAAAAGGGGAAAAAAATGAATGTATGTGTGTGTGAGCGTGTCTGTGCCTTTGTGTGTGTGTGTGTGTGTGTGTGTGTGTGTGTGTGTGTGTGTGTGTGTGTGCGCGCGTGCGTGCATGTGTGGAGCGGGTGTTTTTTGCCTTTTTGGCGAAGTTCAAATGAATAGGGTCAATTCTCAGGAGGAGAGAGAAGTGAAGACAGAGAAGCAGAAGTAGTGGTTGTAATACCTCCCACCACACACACACACACACACTGTACGTACACATGCACTTGGTACACGTAACATACACGCACTTTCACATACACAATTATTGTGAACAGATCGACGCACAAACACACACCACATACACTCACATATTACACGCACTCATACTAATATTAAATTTTCCCAGTCCTGCCACAGCAACACCCCCATGTACTCACAGACACAAACACACACACACACACACACACACACACACACACACACACACACACACACACATGGACACACACCTCTCCTCCCCTTCCTCCGGTGTCTGTGTGACCGCACACACACCCTGATAAACGAGGGTGCTGCACTAACACTTACGTGATGCGGCGATGACATCACAATCCGGCAGGTCACAGGACTGTTCAGAGGGAGAGTCAGTAATTACCACACAGATCAGCGGAAAGAGCAAACACCATATACAGCAATGCACCCTGCCGCCTTAGAGTCCACACACACACACACACACACACACACACACACACACACACACACACACACACACACTTACTTGAAGAATCTCTCTCTCTCTCACACACACACACACAAACAGACACATACACACAAACACGGATCCATACACACACACACACACACACACACACACACACACACACATACACACACACACACACATACCCATACAAGATACACATACACATACTCTCTCTCTCTCTCTCTCTCTCCCACACACACACACACACACACACACACACACACACACACACACACACACACACACACACACACAGACCATCTTTATCTGTGTGGCATGTGACACAGATAGGGGCTTCTGGGTAAGGAGGCTGAGGTGAATCCTTCAGAGCCACTCTCAGGCCCTGGGAAGGGGGAGGATAATTAGCAGATAGGGCCAGAGAGGGCTGGGGGTGGGGATGGGGATGTGTGTGTGTGTGTGTGTGTGTGCGTGTGTGTGTGTGTGTTTGAGAGACACAGAGAAAAGTGGTGGTGGTGATGGCGGGGTATTGTCATTAGGCCAGAGTAGATGGACTAGGGGGAGTGGTGGTAGTGTGTGTGTGTGTGTGTGTGTGTGTGTGTGTGTGTGTGTGTGTGTGTGTGCGGGGGAGAAGTGCTGAAATGGACAGAGTGGGGAAACAGTGGTGGCTTATGGGATAGATGGAGAGAGGGAGGAGTATTGGGAAAATGGAGGGTCAAACTGGGTTTAACGGCCACGCACAAATACACACACTCACACACACACACACACACACACACACACACACACACACACACACACAGAGAGAGACAGGAAGTGCCCGAGAAAAGGGAAGTTGCCTGCCCCCGCAGTGATCTCATCGCGGGAGCGGCGCTGAACCCAGCCTGCGCACTTCACCTCTCTGCCAACTGGGAGCGAGACGAGACTCTCTCTCCCCCCCTCCGCCTTCGGGCCTTTACCCTACCCTCCATTCACCTCCTCTTCCCGACAGTCCCCTAGACTCCCCTATACACTCTCCTCTCCTCTCTTCTCCTCCCTTCCCCTCTCCTCCCCTCCTCTATTCTTCTCCCCTCCCCACTCTCCTCTCTTTTCTCTCCTTCCCTTCTTTCTCCTCTCCTCTCTTCTCTTCTCCTCTTCTCTTACATCATTTCATCCATTCTTTTCCCCCCACTCTCTCCCCTTGCTTTTTCTTCTTTGTCCTAGTCCCTCTCTCCTTCTCCCCTCCTCTCCTCCCTTTCTCCTCTTCTTCCCTCCCTTTCTGTCTTCTCTTTGGCCTTTCCCTGATCTCTCTCTCTCTTTTTTTTCCACTCCTCCTCTCCCTCCCCTCCTCTTCCTCTTTCTCTTCCTCTCCTCTCTCACCAAGCCCGCTGTCCGCCCGCGCATCTCGACCCCCTGGCCAGAGCACCACAGGGGCTGAAGCTGACCCAGCCTGCACGGGCCAACCCTTACCCAGGGAGGGAGGCAGGGAGGCGGGCAGGGCGACTGAGGTTGCTTCCCCCTCCTTTGCTGGAGATGGAGCTGGTGTGGGTGCTGGTGTTGCTGGAGGGGTCGAGGTGCACGCAGCAGCAGAGGCTGAAGACACCCACACACATATACACATATGCACACACAGATTCAAAACACACAGACACACACACACCCCCACACACACACACACACACACACACATACAAATGCACATGTGTGGATTGTTACCTAATGTATGCATTTACAGCAATCCATACACTCACACAGTCACGAAATAAAATACACGCCTATAAATATATAGATAGAAAAAGTGTGCTTCAACATACACACCTCTACATGCACTAAGATAAAGACACACACACACACACACACACACACACACACACACACACTCACACACACACACACACACACACACACACACACACACACACACACACACACTCACAAACACACACACACACAACACACACACACACACACACACACACACACACACACACACACACACACACACACACACACACACACACACACACACACACACACACACACACACACACACACACACACACACAAACACAAAGAAATTCACACAAGCATGCACACACACTGAACATATTGGACAAGTGGATTTATATTGGAAGGATATTGGACGATGGACATAGGACATGTTATTATTACACATAAAGAAATATACATGTCCAATACATTTCTTTTACACACACACACACACACACACACACACACACACACACACACACACACACACACACACTGGGCAGACTCATTGAGAACAATGTAATTAACTTCTTGCGATCTGCTCAGAAAGAATAAAGATTGCAAATAGCCTATATTTAAGTGGAAGAAAAACACCCACCCACACATAAGAGAGTGCACTAAGCATTGTTTCATCTCAGTAGCTTGGTGAAGGACACATACAGATATGTTATTGTAATGTTCACATTTTCAGATGTTTGAAATGTCAATAGGCTATTGAATACAATGAATGTAGCCTATGACTGCATTTTTCAAATAATTTTTAAATAATAAATTAACATTAGGTTTTGGGGGTTGAGACTGATTGCATGAAGAATCCTTGGTGCACATTTACAGTAATGGAGTGCAACAGATCTTTTTTTTTTTTTTTTTTCACCAGTAGAAGCCGATGTTCTCAAATCATTCTCACACTCTTGACAGACATTACATATGAGGACTGGTCCCTCTAGTGGCAGCATATGTAGTCTACCCAAACGCAGCCTCAGCAGGACGCAGTGCTTGTTACTGTAAAGCAAAAGACGTGGATTGACAGAGTCTGCCTTTTCTGGCCAACACTTCCTGACTAACATCATGTACACCTTCTCCGTGGCAACAGACCCAGTGTCTTTTTATTTCTTCAGTCTTAGTAGAGGGTGTAATTCCTTCTTAAGATCAGCGTTTGTATATCTATAGACCTACTTGTCACTATACCTTTGGCCTTAGCAGTTTAAAGTCACATAGCCTACCGTTTATCTTTGGCGCTTAGCAGCTGGGTTGACAAGGTTGAGTGTAGATTAGGCTGAGACGGCACATGCATAGAATAATTAGATTGACATTTTAATGAACGTGAGCCTGTTATGGGGAGGGTCTTGAACCAAAAGGTCACTGTAAGGTCAGACCACCAGGCTAAACTTCAGATAGGGTTGACCTACACGTAGCCTATCACATGGCGTTGGCAGAACATTTTAGCTGAGCACAAATGGCTAAAATATTAATTTAAAAAACGACCTACATACAAGGCGACTTAGTGTTAATAATCCGAAATCATTTTCAACATAAATTGTAGGCAGTGATATGTTGTTGATAATCCATGGTTGAGGCTTGTCTTGCCTACAGGTCTTTCGCGCCATTATCAAGTGGTATTATTCTCTTGGGCTGACGGCAGGATTGAGCTAACTCTTCAATATGTTTTGTTCAGTGGACAAAATAAAATTGAGGCGCTGTAGGTCAAAAAAGAAGAACCACAAATATATACAAACATAAAGTCCACCAGCCTCCAGACTGTACCCTTAATATCAAACACTAAAGTGGATTTAGTTTAGGCCTACAATAGGCTACTTCAGGCTCACCATGCATGTATCAACCCCAACTGTGACAAACTAATTGAGTTAGGCAAGTCCAATCTTCAAGGTTGTAGGCTATTGATATGGGTGAGTACGTAACAGTTAATCAATTTGTCTGATTTATATGAGCCTTACATAGATGAAAATTGTCTTTTAAATACATTAGGCCAGGGCATGGCTAGGGCTGGCCAGTACGGCCCGGGGACCAATCACGGCTTTCTGCTCTCTTTCATGCGGCTCACCATCAATTAAAAAAAAAAAAAAAAGAATTTAGTCCACTGTTACATTAATCATAGTTTCAGCACTGGTGTGAGGTTTGCCAGTAATTGCATAAAACTGTTTAGCAGTAGACGCCCTGCAGTTCCTCTTTTACTTTTACCGGTTAAAAATTAGCCTACTAATTCTGGGTTGGACCTTCACAACCTAGATTTTTCAGGTTGTGGGCCACAACTAGAAGCCCACAAACACCCCTCTATTAGCGGCCTATTATGGCCTATTATGTGAATACATGACTGTTGGCCTAAAGCGTCCTAATGACATAATGAAACTTGTAAGTCCACTCAGGATTTCAGACCGTTTCTCAGACTGGTTTTTATTTGCTTTAATTTTTTAATTCTTGCACAATTATTAGACTTTATACAACTTACAGTAGCTACTTTGACCAAGGAGAGCACATAAACAAAACACGTTCAGAAATACATTAGAATCTGGTTAATATTACAACATAGTGTTTGAGAACCTGAAGGGCCTAAGTGACGTTTTGGTCAATATTGAGTTATATTTACAACCTAAAAGCTCTAGATGAGCTCTTCCCACTGAATACAAAAATTACAAAAAAATATGAATTCATTAATAAATTAACTGCATTTTTAGTAAAAGGAAATTATTTAAAAAAAAAAAAAAACAGTACAGAAAGTAACATACCCGTAAATGTAGTCATTTTTGTTTTGGGCTCTCTTGTAAAATTGATGAAATGTCAGCATAGACCCTTTAGGTTCTAAACCCTTCATAGCTTGCATGGTATATACAATATGCCAATTCAGAATCCCTCTTGAAACCTGTGTAGAATTGAACCCTTGAAAGTGGAAATGTAGTCTGGTTGATTGGCAGTTAAAAGAGACAGCGTTTCTTGGGCTGACGAACCTGAGATTGCGCCTTAAGATTCACCATTCACAGGTTGGACAGTCCTCGAAATCACCGCTCAAAAGACAACACTGTCTGGTTGGTCTGTCAGTTCAAATAATCACAGATCGAACAATCAAAAAAACAAACAAACAAAAAAGAAAAATTATGTTGGACAGTCTTTGAAAATGCTGCTCAAACAATGTCTGCCAGCAAAAAAAGCGTGCACACACACACACACACACACACACACACACACACACACACACACACACACACACACACACACACACACAGATACTCATATGTGTATAGAACATACCGCATATAAGCCGCATTGTTTTACAAGCCGCAGGACAGTGTTTTATGCAAGTTAAAAAAAAACAAAACCATATTAACACCATATTAACTGCCCCCCTGTTTTAACCTCATAGCGGAAGAAATTTTGCAAAATCAATGTATAAGCCGCGGCTAATAGTCGGGAAATTACGGTACTGTAGAACAATAGTCTATAGAACTCTATAGGGGCTTTCTAATTTACCCCCGAGCATTACAAAAGTTGTCACCTGCAGCCTGCTTGACCATATGCAGAGATATTATTCTATTACTAGCAGCCAGCTCACCACACAGGAAGCCAGGCCTCTCAGCAAGCCCAACACAATGACAGTCAGCAGCCCCATCACAGGACAGCACAATAGCACAAAATGAAACTCCTCAGACCTACTTACATTGCACACATATTTTTCGTGAAGGAGGACTTGCAGAGTAGAAGAAACATGCACATAATATTTTCATATATTTGTCTGCTTTATACATTCTCAAAGGTTATTTTACAGTAATGCCACCGTATTGTCTGATGGAAGTGTAAATTAAATGTTCAAGTAATTGTGTCAGGCAACGTTAAATGAAAAAGAAAGTGTAGGAAGAAAAAAAATAAAATAAAGCTCATCAAATATCTCCTTATCTTCAGGGTATTAGTTCTACACATATACATATTCTCCCCCGCATTTAATGTGCATGCTGTACACTTTAAAAGAATAGAGTGCATGCAAGATGATCAAGCAAGAGTCTACTTTCATGTCAGTTAATAATGTCAAGCTTGCCTTGTCAGACGGCACAGAAGGGGAAAATAATAATAATAGATAGTGACTCTACGGAGGTTTGCCAGCGGAGTCTATCCATTATTCTATTATGCGCTCTCAGAGAGAGAGAGAGAGAGAGAGAGAGAGAGGGAGTGCGAGGCAGCAGCGGCGGCGCTGGAGCTTAATGCGCGTCTGCTCTCGGCAGCTCCATACAAATCAAGCCCCACCGCACTCATCAGCGGCCCAATTATGCATGCACTCGCCGTGTTAACGCGTGTGTCCTCTGTGTCGCCGCGGCCCATCAGTGCCCTAACAACCAACCAACCAACCAACCAACCCCCCTCTCCCCATCATCTCTCTCCGTCTCTCTCATTCCTTTCTTTGCATCTCCCTCTCTCTCTCTCTCTCTCTCTCTCTCTCTCTATCTCTTTCTTTCTGCTTCTCCCTGTGTATGCCGTGCCACGCTCTGAAGCCTGGGTGCATCATGCCGTGGAGGAGGAGAGGGAGAAGCAAAATAAAATAAACAGATACATCTCCACTACTGAATAATTGAGGAGGTCGTCGGTCGGATTGCATTTAGAGGGCCTCAGAGCCGTTAGAGCTCAGTAGTAGCCGCTCTTTCTTTCTCTCTCTCTCGCTCTCTCTCTCTCTTTCTTTTTCTCCGTCTTTCCCTGGAGCACTTAAAACCTGTCGGGGCCCCGAGCCCCGAGGCCTCAGCCATGCTGTTGCGTTGCTGCCTCGTGACATTTAGCAAACAAACATCAAATAGCTTAAAAAGTTACCCCAGTCTAGCCTCCTACTCACTCACTCACTCACCCAGTCATCCCCCCCCTCTGCTACCCACTCAACCTTGCCTCTGTATCTGTACCTTATTTTGAATGAGAAAGGAAAGGGCAGGGGCGAGAGACAGCCGGGAAACCCAGCTCCCTCTCAAACCCTTGTACAGACCTGTTGATGATGCCTGGTCCTCCATCCAGAGAGAAAGAGAGAGAGAGAAAGTAAGAGAAAGAGAGAGAGAACTAAAATGAGAGAGAGGAGAGACAGAGAAAAGAGAGAGACAGAGGGAGGGAGAGAGAGAGTAATAGTGAAGACGAGTGAGAAGAGAGAGAGAGCAAGAGAGAGAGAGAGAGAGAGAGAGAGATAGCGTCCGTTTTAGATTGGCAGGGCAGGACTTCTTCAGACCCCTGCATAGTGTTCCTCTATCAGGTATAGGCTGCTGAAGAGTAAGTTTCCATGGACGCATGCATGCACACACACTCATGCACAAACACACACACACACACACACACACACACACACACACACACACACACACACACACACACACACACGTGTATCTAAGTACACCAGCCGATCTCCTAAGCTCAGGGGATGCAGGTTCTGCCACATATGAACGCTAGACTTCTTCCTGTTTGTCAGCCTGATCGCGCTTGTGGCAAACTTTCCATGACATCTCAATATCGAGGCCCTTTTCAAAAAGCCTAGGTTAGGTTAGCTCACACATACACTTGACATACTGTACACTTCTAACTAGTTCAGGTAGTGAGCTATATCAGAGGATTGAACATCACATCATGTATTTTATTTTGCAGTTGCTTGTATTTTGTGAAAGGATTTATTGACAATGCAGCAGATGAAGAACTTCTAACACTGCTTTTTAGATTATTCTTATGCAGCAGTGGCAATAAAAAATAATGATTTTACACCTTCCTCTGAGAAATGTATTAGGTATTTATAACTAAGTATTTCATTGAAGCGAAAATAAAACCATACTGTTCCACAAAATATGTAGTTAATTGCATAGTGACTGCAATCAAGGACAATCCACTACAGGTCTCATTTTGCAGGCAATAATGCAATATTATTCTCTGAACATATACAAGATAAAATATCATTAACAAGCCACATCAAGCAAGTTAAAAACAACCAACAAAAATAGGTTTAAGCACTCCAAGGTGGACACCTTTTTTCAATTTTTTTAATCACTTTATTTAAATTCATCATCAAGTTTTCTTTTTCAGATCTCAGCCTGCTTTTGAGAGTCAAGCTAATTATGGAAAATGATGAAAGATATCGAGGCTAGTTTCCATACCGTAGGGACAACCACAGTATCCTTCCTGTGCATTCTCTAAGTGTTTCTATGTGTGTGTGTGTGTGTGTGTGAATGAGGGCTACAGGTCTTTCTCTCCTCTCTTCCTCCCATCTCAAACAAAGGTGAAGAGAAACGAGACATACCATTTCCACTTACTCTGACACACAAATTCACACACTACAGTCACACACACACAACTCTGCATTGCCTTGACCCTGCTGGAGAGCAGGTTAAGAGCTAGAAGGTGAGGCTAAAATCAGTGGCCAGTGATTGTGGAAGTAACTAGGGCTACACATTCCACTATTGGCTTATGTGTGTGTGTGTGTGTGTGTGTGTGAGTGAGTGAGTGAGTGTGTGTGTGTGTGTGTGTGTGTGTGTGTATGTGGCATGTTCTGCTGAGGTAATGTGTGTGGTTCATGTAGCCCTCTCTGGATGCTGGTTGTAGGGGGGATGGGGTTAGTCTTAAGGTACAGGAAACTAAGCATTTTTCTACTCAAAATGAAACTGCCAGTGGAAAAACTAACATTTGTACACACACACACACACACACACACACACACACACACACACACAAATAGGACACAGCATATTTGCACTGGTAGAAGATAAGTTCCACTGTGATAGTCGTTGACATACAAAAGGGATATAAATGGACGCTTCAAGGAAATAAATAAAATAATCAAATTTATTTAAGATGCCATTTTTTACAGTACAAAACATCTCATGCAAGGAAGAATTAGAGCACATCACTGCATACGGCTGGTAAAACATGAGGCAAGCCTTCTCTCTCTCTCTCACACACACACACACACACACACACACACACACACACACACACACACACACACACACACACACACACACACACACACACACACCTGCTGGCATACATGTATCCCCACCTTGCTTTGAGTTCACTCTGCCACTGAACAGACTGAATGGGCAAAGCAGAATTTGATAAGCAGATAGGTCATTTGCTACTTATTAACACGTTGTGTATTTATTTATTTTGTTCTGTCTCTTCACAGGCGCGTGTTTATTTGTCTTTGGAGGGGTTGTACAATCACTGCTGTCTAGTGCACCATAAAGCCCAAACAAACAAACAAGCAAACAAACAAACAAAAAATTAAGCAAGCTTCTCAGAAAGTACAAAACAATGTCTTCTACACAACTGATTTCAGCTCGAAATAAATAACTGCCATAGGTGAAAGCAACATATCAACTGTAAGAAAAAACAAACAAACAAACAAAACAAATAAGGCATCTCGAGTGACATCGAAGACATTGTAACAGATTTTTGTTGTCATGCATTCAAAACCTATAATCTATACTGTAAGTGCTTTGTGGGGTGATAATATCATAAAAAATGCCATGAATAACAATTCTTTAACCATAAATAGGAAAGCGGCATTGGTGAGCCAAGTGATTGGCTCGCAAACAGCTACACACACACACAACAGACACACACATCATCTGATGCCATATATAGTCAAGGCAACAGTTCACCACACCGCAATAATTAAACACAAAGCAGTCAGGTATGTTTGTTCGCTATAGGCTTAGTCGTACTTCCTTATTTCCTACAACAGAATATATGTATATTATATATATATTATATATATATATGTGCAGAGGTAATAGCTGTTTGTCGTAGCTTTTACATATTTAGATATTTTTTTCCTCTGCCCACATAGTTATTTTCGGCTATAACAAGGTGGCATGACCGCTATGGATATGTTTCACTGGCCAAAAGCAAAGTGATAATTAACCGGACTAGCAGTGTGTGTAACAAAGAAAAAACAACAACAAAAAAAAAAAACAATGTGGTGGCGTGGACACTTGTACCTCAGCTTCCCACCCATTACAGCGCCACATACACAAACGAGCATGAGGTAGCAAGTTAACTTTGTATTTTATCAGACTAAAATGTACAAACGCCTAAGCGGAAAAACAAAAAGACACTGACAACAAACTACTGTGAGATGTCAAGAAATGCCTCTGAGCCAACATCACCTGCTGATTCTCGCAGCTCTCAAGTGCAGCACGGAGGATGTTATTAAAACGATAGCCGCAGTTGGCAACATATGGGTTTCTATAATGTAACACCCCTATTTCCGTATCAATCATTTGGGTGGGTACTAACCAAATAGTCTTTGGCCTCTCTGCTGCTGATTAAAACGTTACATGGGGGGGGGGGGGTAGTTAGACCTGTGCTGTCTGTTTGTGGTCTGGTCAGCAAGGGGTCTGAACTGGTGGAAAAGAGCAGGCATGGGGGACAACCCAGATATAGAATAAGAGAAGTGTCGCCAAGAAGTTATTTTTCCACAAAGAAGTCCTTCAAAGAGTGCGTGGTGTCTGCGTACTGTAGTTGAGGCACAGAGCAGCATCTCGACAACAAACGCTATGGCTGCCTCGAAAAGGTCAACCTCTTCAGAGACGTAAAAAAAAAAAAGCAACAAAAAAAAGCAACAGAAATGCAGCTAAAATGTGTCACGAGAAACAACAACAAAAAAAAAACACCAAAAAAGATCGACATTCAGGTGTCACCAATTCACTAGTTTTCCGAACTGCACTCTTTGATGATACGTTATATTCATAACGTTTAAGGCCAAACGTCACTTTGTTTTTTTAGCATAAGACATCACTGACAAACCAAACAGTCACAAATACATTTAACAATATTTTTTAAAAATACAGATTTAAAATATGTACACTTTCCTTAAAAACACGCCGCTTATACATGTGAAAAGACACAGATAGTCATCAGTCTGATTGTCCTTTGTTCAAGTCCAAACCCAGTCCTGTTGTCCCGACTGAGTATCCGATCAGGAAACAGTGGTCCATATGGTCCACTAAGTGGGTCCATGTAGCTGCCGGACAAAGGGGGCTGAATATGCAACCCCCCTCCCCTTTCTGAGGTTCCCATAGTTACCGCTCCTTCAGTAACTGGGCTCGTCCATGTCTTCATCGCTCCAGTCTGGGGGTGCGTCAGTGCCGAAGTACCGATCCCCAAAGTTACCTTTATTGAAGGACAGAGGAGGGAAAACATGACCGTTATATTACAGGATGAATGCACATATAGCACACACACACACACACACACACACACACACACACACACACACACACACATACTGTACACACACACGCACACACACACACACACACACACACACACACACACACACACACATACACACACACTGTACACACACACACACACACACACACACACACACACACACACACACACACACACACACACACACACACCTTTTTCTGTTAAAAATACTTTCAGCATTGTACAACATTTTAATGGAATGTCAAATGTCATTCATACAGACTCTGTTCAATAACTATTATTCGTCTGCTTTCATCAAAGCAAGGTTAGCAGCTAACAAAACTTTTCCTCAGTGCGCGGCACACACAGACAACACAAGTCAGCACAATTTGGACATCAAAAATTGGAAAGTGAAAATGAGACACTGACAAAACAAAAGAAGTGATTTCACATGAAACCAAAAACATCAGCATTGATCTCATTTTGATATGGAAAGGGCTGTGTAACAGTGAGACTTTCGGTGTTTCATGACATAATGGAAATAAAAAATAACGTGCAATAGAGAGCTTACAGTATAGCCTGAGATGTTCAAATGGTTTTAGACAGACCATGGAGAACAGCGTAGATTTGGTAGGTAGAGACAAAAAACAAACAAGCTAGAAAAACACTCGCAGGTTTCCGCCGAGGCAACGTGGCCACAGACACAATATAAATTCCAGATGGTGTTCTGGATCACCGATCACCACCAAAATTGTTCACCACCAAAAATCAGTTGTTACTTGTACTTGTCCCAATACACCCGTTGTCCGAAAATTTCATCCAAATCCGCATAGTACTTTTTGAGTTATTTTGTACACAGACAGCCACACAGACAGGCACTGGCGAAAACATAGCCTCGTTGGCGGAGGTAAAAATGTGGATGGGATCTCAAACCATCTTGAGTACGGGGAACATTGTATGGGCTGGTTAGTAAAACAGCACTGAGAAGGAGATCTACTGTGTTACACCTCCATGTTTTTTTTTGTGCTGATACAGTAAAGATGGGATCAGTAAATGACTCTGCACTGAGAAGTCATACTCTGTACTGTATTAACTATGCACTTAGAAGTCTTGCACTCTTAAAGGAATAGTTCACCTCTTTATGAAAATTTATTTTTCACCTTCTAACCTAGAGTTATATATGTGGACAAAAGTATTTTGTTCTCAGTGCATGCGTTGTCCTAGTCTGGCAACCGAAATGTCACCTTTAGCTTAGCATAGGCGCTGGAAAGTAAAGTTGCCAAAGAGTTGCTATCTGGCAACATTACATTCCAGCACCAATGCTAAGCTAAAGCTGAAAAATGGGGAACATTGGGGATGCCATACTAGGAAAATGCAAGCATTGAGACCAAAATGCTTTTACCCACATATGTAACTCCAGGTAAGGGAGTGAATAACCAATTTTCATAAAGAGGTGGAATATTCCTTTAACTCTGATATATAGCATATCGCACTCCTAGTAATGTACTGTATTTACTTGTATTGTGTTGTAGCTTGATTGTTAATCCTCTTTCTGTAAGTCGCTTTGGATGAAAGCAACGACTATATGCATACATGTAAAACAATGTAAAATTGACTCCAAGAAAAGCCAGCAGCTTTTAACTTCAATCTAATCATGACACATTCTGTGGACCTGACACACACACACACACACACACACACACACACAGGCAAGACACATCAGTGCAGTGGGATCTACAGTAACATCGGGACAGCACCAGAGAAAAGCCAGCCAACGACTACAACAACACATACACACACACACACACACACACACACACACACACACACACACACACACACACACACACACACACACACACACACACACACACACACACACACACACACACAGGCAAGACACATCAGTGCAGTGGGATCTACAGTAACATCGGGACAGCACCAGAGAAAAGCCAGCCAACGACTACAACAACACATACACACACACACACACACACACACACACACACACACACACACACACACACACACACACACAGGCAAGACACATCAGTGCAGTGGGATCTACAGTAACATCGGGACAGCACCAGAGAAAAGCCAGCCAACGACTACAACAACACATACACACACACACACACACACACACACACACACACACACACACACACACACACACACACACAGGCAAGACACAGCAGTGCAGTGGGACTGACAGTTACATCAGTACAGCACCAGAGAAAAGCCAGCCAACGACTACAACAAGACACACACACACACACACACACACACACACAGAGAGAGAGAGAGAGAGAGAGAGAGAGAGAGAGAGAGAGACACACACACACACACTCTTTCCAGTAGAGCCCAGAAACGCCTGCTTAACTTAATACTGAATTTACTGCATGAGTAAAGGATAGATGGAAACATTGAGGCATGTAATAAAGGCTGATTTAAGATTTGAAAGTGATGCATATCGATAGTGTCCAACGCACGCAACTCTTTCCATCATGGAAAATAAACCCTCCAGGTGTCTGACCATGTTGAGGGCTTCATTATTTATTTAAAACGTTTCAGGTCCATTTACAGTAGAATTCACATAATTAATATAAAATACTAAGTCAACTAAAGCTAAATGGAAACATTGCCCTCACACACAATGAATATGATACTGTTCTGACATTAGGCTGAAATTAAAGACATGCATCGGGAATGCCTGCACACACACACACACACACACACACACACACACACACACACACACACACACACACACACACACACACACACACACACACACACACACACACACACACACACACACAAACAGAGCAATCAATGCTGTGGCTTATTTAACTGCTTTGGAGTGCTGCTCACCTATGCCAGGGATGATGTGGAAGAGGTCGTTGACCTTCTTGTCCACTGCGGTGGTGATGATTTTGACCTGGGGGAACGCATAGGCCACGGAGTGGACGCCCATCTCCGCCATTAACAGAGAGACCAGTAGGATTTTCTCTTCCTGTACATCATGGTCCTACACACACACACACACACAGACACACACACACACAGACACACACACACACACACACACACACACACACACACACACACACACACACACACACATAGACACACACACACACACACACACACACCCACACACACACACACACACACACACACACTGACACAATTACTACTGGTATACATTCTCAAAAAATATACAGATAAATAAACAACAATAAAACTTTTAGAACCCTGACAACATTTATTACAGATGAAACACAAGTTAGTGTTCAAAATATACTCAATATCTACTCTTACCGAGATAAAATGGCAATAAACAGCATATGTACAGTAATTTCCCGCATATAAGCCTCATTGTGAACATATTGACACCATATTAACTGCCCCCCTGTTTTAACCTCGGAAGCGGAAGAACTTTAGCAAAATCAATGTATAAGCCGCGGCTAATAGTCGGGAAATTACGGTATATAAAATGTCCAAAACCATGCTGTCTATGGTCAGTTCTATAAAGACACACACACACACACACACACACACACACACACACACACACACAGAAGCTGACCACTGGCTTACCAGTAAGACACGGATGGCCATCATGGCGGCGGCCCCGGTGGAGACGGTGCAGTCCATGAGGATGACATGGTCCTCGCTTATGTCTTTGGGCAGACGCAGATAATGCAGCTGGACACAGGGGAAAACCAAATCAGAATTCTAAATTCCACATTCAATTCCAAATACTAATCTTTTAGAACACCAACATTTCAAAACGTTTGGTTCATTGGTACTGTACATTATTCAAAAAGGACAACTATTTCAAATCCAATTTGGTTCAAAGAAAAGAGAACATTGTTTCACAGTTCAATCCTAATGAGAAGAGGTATCAAAAATGTATGAGGCTATAACAGATCACAGATTCAGACTGACAGTTTTCCGAGCCTACTGTAAGTGTGATAAGAATTGAGCAGTACACATTTTTCAAACCCATGGGGTCCAGTGACTAATATAAAACAGTATTGCCAGGGACTGTGAAGGGCAGCCTGAACACAGGCACCTACATGAGTATTTTTAGGTATTTTCTGTCTCTTACCAACTCACAGAGGTGTGGATAATATTATAAATAGCAGGCATACAATAAATTATTGATTTGACTGATTTGTGTTGACAAAATACAGAAATGCAATATATACAGTACATTGTCAGAGTCTATAATCTGTAATCTATTGTATCGAGTACCAAAAGAGCTTGATGTTGTATTGAATGTGGAAACAAAGTAATGGAAACATCAAACTCAAAAGTACACCACTCACAGATTTTTGCTGATGTACTGTGCTCTTAATATTTTAGTACAAACGTCATTTTATTTGTTTAGCAACATCTTTTTAATTTATGTGTGTTTTTTCTAACACTGAAGATGTGACAAAAAAAAAGCAATTCTGGGTAATTTATTAGGCCCATAAAAAATAACAGAACCAAACTAGGGAATAATAAAAACAACTTTGCTTTGCTGTAGATGGGGGTAAATATTATTTGAAAAAGGGCCCAGAGTGTCTGACTCTCCTCATATGTCCTCAGCATCTCCTAAAGCACAGACGACACCAACACCTAAAAAAACTTAATATAAGCATTGGCCTCACTCACTCACAAGATATTGTTCTGAAATT
>JAODXP020000018.1:399445-409445 GCA_027497455.2 Sardinella longiceps | reverse complement strand
ACAAACTAAGAAGGAAAGTCAGATGCAAATCTCCTCACATATCCCAGCGGAGTTTCCTCTACGGAGAGACATCAGAATACAAGACCGGAAAGAAACATGAGAGAAAAAAGGCAGACAGACACACACACACACACACACACACACACACACACACACACACACACACACACACACACACACACACACACACACACAGATGACAACAGAGGAGAGAAAAAAAAAACAGAATAAAGACAAACACAGAGAGGTGAATTCAGGATGGATGGATTGCACAGACCAGTGGCAGAGGAGTGGATGACAGCTGCAGTTGCCACACTTCTCTCTGCCGCACACACACACACACACACACACACACACACACACACACACACACACACACACACACACACACACACACACACTCACACGCACACACACTCACTTTCCATTCATTTAGTCACTGCTTTAGGCCATATTCAGAGTAGGCAGATGTGAAATTTGAGAAATGTTCAAAATGTTTTATCACCCAAATGGGAAGTAATCATTGTCCTTCTATTTACACCCCACACTGTCTCTGTGTGAAATGTGGGTAGATTTTAGGGTGAGGTGCAGCTTGTGTTGTGTGAGTGTGTGCATTATTCACGTCAAACTGAAGCTGCCACCATCTCCAGCAAACAAAACAATATCTATTCAAAGACCTGCAACATCCTGTGTCTAAGGTAAAACCTTGTGGTTCTCTCTCTCTCTCTCTCTCTCTCTCTCTCTCTCTCTCTCTCTCTACACACACACACACACACACACACACACTCACACACACACACACACACACACACACACAGAGAGAGAGAGAGACACACACACAATCTCTCCATCTCTTATCTGTAGCTTGTCTTGAGCGTTGTAGTGCATACCCAGCCCAGTGGAAAGGAAGCTCTTTCTAGAAGGAGCTGGAAACTTGTGTTGTGGGCACGAACTGCGTCTGAGAGTGGCCGTTGACACAGATGTGGACAGCCAGGTCAACAGGACCTAGGTGTGTGTTTGTGTGTGTGTGTGTGTGTGTGTGTGTGGGGAGTGCAAGACGCTTTTAGACAGAGATTGCAAGAGGTGTGATGACTTTCCGCAGATCACAGTGTGTGTGTGTGTGTGTGTGTGTGTGTTTGTGCGTGTTTAGCAGACCAATATGTGTGTGTGTGGGTCAGTGTTGGTTCACCCGTTTTTAGACACAGAATGCTGCAGGAATGAAAGGAGGCTTTTCAAAGTACAATATGCTTGTGTGTGTGTGTGTGTATATGCATTATGCATGCATGTGTGTGATAACCATACACACACACGCAGTGTTTTGCACACACACACACACTCACACACACACACACAGACACAAGTGCGTGTGCTGGGCCGTTGGGCCTCACCGTGCATGAACAGCGAGTCGACATGAGGTGTGGCGGCCAACAACGACAACAACAACAGCAGCACCGCGGCAACTACAGTATAGCAGCAGGTGTGCAGGCTGCCCCACCCAAGGGCCCATCACCAACACAATCACCAGCCCCGTCACCGTCACGCCATCACCGTCACCGTCACTGTCACCCACGCCATGGGAACATTAGCCGTTAGTGACGCACCGCTAACCCACAACAACACTCCCGATAGGCTGTCAGTTTGGAGGTTAGGTAGCGAGAGGGACAGTTAAAACCAATAGTAATTACAGGGGATGTCGTCCCGGGTCACGGCTTCTGATTTGACAGTGGAGTTTGTTTGTGGGTGGGTTGGGTGGGTGCAGTGAGGTGCAGTGGGGTAGGGGTGAGGTGAGGTGGGGTGGGGGTTTGTAGTGCTGTGATGGGCAGCGACCCCTGGTGGAACAACACTGACAGCGCAACAGCAATAAAAGCAGAGACAGTGAAAGTGTGGAGAGAAAGTAGGTACTGTAAGTGTGTAGTAGAGTGAACAGGAGAAGAAGAAGAAGAAGAAGAAGAAGAAGAAGAAGAAGAAGAAGAATCATGGTGGAGATGAAGTGGAGGCCAATGGGGGGATGGGGTTGGGGGGTTGAATGTAAGAAGAGTGAGCGACGAGTGGGCGGTTGCTACTCTACCTGACGCTGAGCTCACGCTGCAGTAGTGGTGGAGGTGTTGGTGGTGGTGTTGGTAGTGGAAGTGGGTGTTGGGTGGGTGGTGGGGAGGGGCATGGAGTCACAGGCACAAGGCCAAAACAGTCCGTGCGCGCGTGGGAAGAGGGGGGGAGGTGGCCCGGGCCAAACAGAAAAACAACACCACACACAAACACACAGAAAAGCCTCGTTGACACAACAAGCATTTCATCAGCATTAACACATTCAGTGTTATTTAAACACATGCACAATCATCAGTCAACACACTGCTAATATTAGTTAGCATTTTCAGTGTTAAAGGGATAGTCCACCTCTTTATGAAAATTGGTTATTCACCTCCTTACTCTGAGTTACATATGTGGGTAAAAGCATTTTGGTCTCATTGCTTGTGTTTTCCTAGTATGGCATTACCAATTTTCCCCATTTTTTAGCTTTAGCTTAGCATAGGTGCTGGAATGCAAAGTTGCCAGATAGCAATTTTCCAGTGTCTATGCTAAGCTAAAGGTAAAATTGGGGTTGCCAGACTAGGACAACGCATGCACTGAGACCAAAATGCTCTTTCCCACATATGAACTCTAACTCCAGGTAAGGGAGTGAATAACCAATTTTCATAAAGAGGTGGACTATTCCTTTAAATGTTCCTGCTCTGCTCGTCTGCCACCACCCAGGTCTGTTTAATCTTTTGATTTCCTCCAGTAAATCTCCTCTGTGATTCCTGTCCTTACGTCTCCTCTATGATTTAACAGTCCCCATCTCTGCACCTGATGGCCTGCACCCCACAGTGCACCTCTGTGTCCGCTGAGCAGAATGCAAATGAGAGGCCGTTAAATTATATGCCTGCCTAAAGTGTGTCTGGAGCTCGAGCATAAACAGGTGTGTGTGTGTGTGTGTGTGTGTGTGTGTGAGAGAGAGAGAGTATGAGTGTGTGTGTGTGTGTGTGGGTGTGTGTGTGTGTGTGTGTGTGAGAGAGAGTATGAGTGTGTGTGTGTGTGTGTGTGTGTGTGTGTGTGTGTGTGTGAGAGAGAGAGAGAGTATGAGTGTGTGTGGGTGTGGGTGTGTGTGTATATGTGCGGGGATGAATGCTTGTTATCTTATCTGATGGGTTATCTGGGCCAAGCTTTAGACGACAGGTCTGCAGATGTCTGCGTTGCCTGTGGGTTGAGGCAGGGAGTGTGTGTTTGTGCGTGCGTGTGTGTGTGGGCGTGTTGGTTCAACTCAGTTAAATTAGGACAGAACAGGGCAGGCAAAAAAAATAAAAAATAAATAAATAAAAAACAAATAAACAATAAACAACAACAACAAAACAAACAAACACATGCTCTAATGCAGACGACCAGTGGTCATACCATCATGGCCATATTTAAAATACAAAAGAATCTGATCAAACACATTAAACGAAATGTAGCATTACACGAAATGTCCGCAGCTAATAATGTGCTTAAAGGAAAATACTGGAGTGAATTCAAGCACAGCCCTGTTGAAAGAGCTTGCTAAATGCGCTAGTTAGCGACTGGAACAAAATAATTTGGTACAGCAGAGACCGAACACGAACGCAGAAGCGAACAGGCACTTTACACTGAATCAATGGGACCTGACTGTTGGAAACCGACTCAATTTTAAGTGTTTTACGTTCCCGTTAGGTCTACTGTTCGAAATTCATTCATTTCATGCGAAATATATTGCTGTTAGAAGGCTCGCGCAGCAGGGCTATGCTTAAACTTACTCCGGACTTATACTTTAAGAAGAGTCTTTTTTTTTTTTTTTTGACAAGCCATTTTAACAGCATACAAGCATGGATTTACTGACGCCTGAAAACACATAATCCTATTAAAGACAGCAACTTTCCTCACATCACATCATTTGGGGGTGTTAACTTCATGCTATGACATAATATGTCCACTAGAGGGGGCGGTGGGACGTGTGATTTCCAGACACCCTATCAGTGACGCCCACATTCATTCCCCTCTGAGCAGTCAGCCAGCCCTATGCTATGCTATCACTAGGCTGGCTGGCTGAGCGTAAACAAGCAGGGCCATTATTCAGGTCTGCTAGCACAAACTGTGTCTGGTGGCGGATAAAAAAAATGCACAGAGCGTTCCAGAGGCGCGGTGCTAACAGAACTAACGGGAGTGCTGGCATTCTTCTGCAGACTGGTTAGCAGTGTCCCGGTAGCTCTCATAAAATGGAGACAACAAAAAATAAGAAAAAATAAAAATAAAAATAACAACAACAGGATAAAACTGCAGAGTCATCTTCTCCAGCTGAGTGTTGGAGATAAGACAATGCGGTGTATGCACACACACACACACACAAACACACGCATGCCAAAGCCAGCGTGAATATACACACTTATGCACAAACAAACACTAGCCTGCGTCTGTGTGCATGTGTGTGTGTGTGTGTGCCCCTAATTGCGGGCTGGCCCTCCATCTGGTCTTGTTCCCTAGTAACAGACACTGAGTGGTGGCTGATTGTCTAGCTGAGTGTCTAGCTTCAGTGTGTGTGTGTGTGTGTGTGTGTGTGTGGTGTGCTAAAAGAGTGGGAGGGTGGTGGAGGGCTCTTACCTCCTCCAGCTGACTGTGGACGTGCTGGACGATCAGGTCGATGGCCACCATGTTTCCACCGCCTGCGGGACGAGACACAAGAGAGAGCAGTCAGGCCCTCTGGGATAAAAGGGTATTATAGGGACACACACACACACACACACACACACACACACACACACACACACACACACACACACACACACACACACACACACACAGCAGCAGCAACAGCAGCAGCAGCAGCAGTTGGTCCAGATTCACCCACTAAATGCTCCCGCTTTTCAATTTCCTGTTTCTCAAGTCCTGACCTGAACAAAGAAGGATAATTTTTTCGCTTAGTTTGTTTAACTTTATGGCCAGCTGTTATTCCAAGTCAAAATGCAGTGCACTATGAAGACAAGGAACTGCTGTGCTGACCCTTCTGTTTGTATGCACACAGTAAACTTCTTCAATGACCAAGTTATGGGCCATTGGGTTTGATGAACTAGATTACCTTTAGAATACCATAGAGTACCATTCATCTGTCAAGGCAAACTCTTGGTTATATTACCTGCTGTAATATGCAAACAAAGCCATTAAACAAGATACTGATAACATGTTATCATCATGTCTAGACAGTGCTGTCAGTAAATGACCAGCACCCATGGCCTTAAAAAAACTTGATGACTTGAGAGCTGTTTTTGAAGAGCAATGGAACACAAGTTCCCTTTGGGGGTTTCTCAGGTGAATCACCCTGGATAGGAGTGGAATTGCTGTTTTGTTTTGCTCGCTGGTGCTGTGTTTGCATAGCCTGACATAGCCCGCCCATAATACGAATGTTCATCCGTATATATGGTCTGGGGACGGTCTTCATGGGCGGGTTTACATTGGTAGAGAGACTAGCGGCCAATAAGCGAAGCTGATTAGACGAGCTGTCCAATCGTTTCAAACCAGAAGTGAATGCCCGCAGTATAATCGCGTCAGGTTAAAGAACCTCCAGACCATGAATACAGATGAATAGCAGTATTATGGTCGGGCTATGTCAGGCTAGTGTTTGCACGCCACGTTTTGCAATTCTGTCTGTGTTGCAGCAGGACCAGGTATTGCACACATGCCTCCACAGCCAACACAATACAGTTGCATACAGAACATGAACTAGTGTTGCAAACCATCTCAAAATGGTATGAATATGATGCATGTTCATGCAGTTCAATGTGAAGTAGAATGAGTATGTATATTACATGACTATGCAGTCTTGGTTTTGGTTTGTTCACCACTCACCTCGGGGTACCACAATGTCAGCCAGTCGCATCGTGGGCTCGATGTACTGTTCAAACGCCGGCTTCACAAACTTATTATACTGCTTGATGACGCCCTCAATGTCCCTCCCTCGTTCAGTAATGTCCCTTCTGAGCCTCCGTACCAACCGGATGTCCGAGTCTGTGTCCACAAAGATCTTCATGTCCAGGAGCTGCAGAAATGGCGACAATAGCGGTTGACTTACTGACTCACAGCAATACTCTGATTCATCACTTATCAAACTAATGAAAGATACATGTCTGAACAAATACCCGTCACTTTTTTAACTCAGGTTGGCACTCCTTACCCTCTAGTGCCATGTTGTGTGGTGGCCAACTGATTGCGTGTGAATGTAAGTGCCAACTCACAGTAGGCAAATGTGTTGTTCTTTATTCAGCTATGACACTCCCTACCTTCTCGTGCCATGCCCAGGGGCCAAATAATCAAATGATTGTGTGTCGGTGTGAAGGGAAGTGATCACTCACATGCAGATGTGTCAGCATGGACTGGAGCATTCTGGTATGTGTACGTAATCTTTATAACATTTTAATAACGTCTTTATAACACCTCTATACAATATTTACTTGTATTTGTATTTTTCTATTAAATTATTTAGATTTCTAAAGTTGTACAGTCAGACTGGCTGTCTCTCTTTTGCTGTCAACCCACTGTCACACAAGCACGTACACAAGTGTGCACACACCCACACACACACACACACACACACACACACACACACACACACACACACAGAAATAACAAATAGCTTATGTCTCTAGGCCAAAAATGTAGGTCTTGCACAAGGTTCGCGTTCTTCGACCTACCTTGAGCAGCTCCTTATCAGTGAAAGCCATGATGCCTTCGAAAATAATGACACTGGCACCGTACACCGTTTTCTGCAAGCACAGACACAATTTCAGACGCATTTAATAACAATAAAAATGCCTCTGCAGGGCACGAGTGAGTCAGAGACCCTGAGGGTCAGAGTACAGCAGGCTGAATTATGACAGGGCAAAAGGCATTACGTAACACAGACTATAATCTCAACTGCATTTAGAGATTAAGATTAAGAACATATGCAGGATGCATTAGTAGGAAATAGAAATGAGACATGTGTGCACTGTCCTTCCGATACAGGCACAGGAACCAAGCATGCATGCACGAACACCCAGCTACACCCACCCACCCACCCACCCACACACACACACACACACACACACACACACACACACACAAATAGTGGTTCCGCAATGATTACCACTGTCTGCCTTCACATAAGACTGAAAGATACAGTGCACGGCATGTTGCCACATAGAGTATCTTACAACCCACAAAATGAATTTCATGCCACCATCACACACATGCTTTAATTCAAAACTATATAGGTGTGTGCGTGTGTGCGTGTGTGTGTGTGTGTGTGTGTGTGTGTGTGTGTACTGACCCAGTCCTTTTGCCGCCCATGTGTGGTGAAATCGTACACCGGGATCTTGACACTCTTGCCCTGCTTGAGCTTGCGCAGCGTGGGTACCAGCAGGCCAAAGTCGAAGGCGTCCGGGTGGTCAAAGTTGTAGTCGTTACTAGCAGCCCTCACCTGCTGCTCAGGGGTGAGCACCTGGAGTGAGACACATTCAGAATGTTCTGGAATGAAAAACACTTTCTCAAGAATCCAAACACAAACAATAGCATACATTCTCAGATTGAGATTTTCACAATTAAGCTTAAACTATCTTCAGGAATGAATGAGTACACAGCTGACACCCATAGAGTTTGAAGCTGCGGATAACACCAACTGACAAAGGGTTGAATCATACAGTACAATACAAAACTGTACAATAAGAATATAATAGATTCTTATTCAGTAAGTATTATGACATCTATCGGTGTGTGAAATGTTCTTTTAGTCAAAATTCAGTCACCCCCTTCTGGCTCTTTGTTCACAGTTAAGACCTTAGTATTTTTATCTAATAATTGAAAATGTATTAAAGGGACACCAGGCAACGTTTTACTGTTAATTTACCAGCCTCGAAGTCACTTCGATGATTAAATGGTTCATTACGGGGTGACTGATGACTCTCTCGTCAGACACAAGCATTTGTTTCGCGGTAATCCCACTTGCAGTATGGCTAGTGTCGGGTCCACAAAATAGAAACTGAAAGTAGGCATAACTGAAATCGTATTTATTACCGGCTTGTCAGACAATGTAACTCTCAAAAATTATCAACTCTGGTTTGTACTCTTTGATTTGCAAATAAATTTACATTGATTGTTGAGAATGTGTAATGCAATTGTATTTTTTCTAATATTTTGCCGACTGTAGGTGGAGCTCCGGAGAGAGAAAACCATAGTCCTGCCTGGTGTCCCTTTAATATTTTAGTTCTATAATTTTGTAAATATCTCATCAAGACCTTTCAGGTGATAAATATACATGAACTCACTTTTGACCCAAATGTCACTTATGCCCTTTAGGCCCTCAGCTCTTGAAATGAGCCATACAGTAAATAAGGCACCCATAGGTTCAGTGTTTAATGGTGCACCCGTATGCTCTTGAATGCACACACATACTTTAAATTGACACGTTTTTTTTTTATACAAGACCTGACCAGGTCACATGCAGTGGTGGGGAACAGAATTAAAATGGGGGTTGGGTGTATGTGTGTGTGTGTGTGTCGCTCTGTAAGCATGAAGATGATATCCTGCCCCCCACACACACACTCCTCTCCAATGCCTCTCTCCCCCTCTCTCTACCCCCCTCCCCCTCCACCTCAACACAGCTGAGACAAGCCCAGCTAAATTTAGGCGGGAGACAGACAGTGTCACCCTACAGCGTTACAGAGCCAAGAGTGTGCCTTTAAACGCCCCTCCAGCCCTGGGCTTTTGGCACTAACACTCTTTTTCCCCTTCGTCTCCCCCCCTTCCCCCCTCCCTCTGACACACACACACGTGTACCTACCCACACACACACACACACACACACACACACACACACACACACACACACTTTCCATGTCTGATGTGATGATGAGGCGACTCCTGAGATTGCATTAGTGGGACAGGGGCTGCTCCACAGTGTTGTAACAGACAGCTTTACACAGCCATCAGGCTCAAGGCAATTGGTCTCTTGGGGTGGGGGGGCATGCAAGACTCAGCCCTGCCCTGAGGGTGTGTGTGTGTGTGTGTGTGTGTGTGTGTGTGTGACGGTGTGTGTGTGTGTGTGTGTGTGTGTGTGTGTGTGTGTGTGTGTGTGTGTGTGTGTTTGGGGCGGAGGTTGTGTATTTAGCCACCATGACAGTTTGGGCTGTGGCTTTACACCACGAGACAAGTGTGAGACATAGGCAACATCAATGACACATCTCGTTTTTTTTTTCCTCCCATCCCTTCTTCCTCTCCTCCTTCCTATTCTTGTCGTGTATGCGTGAAGAGTGGAAATAAAGGGAGCGCTTTGGGTAGCTACTGGTAGGTACTGCCAGTCTGCTATGGCCCTGATTGTAAGTGTGTGTGTGTGTGTGTAAGTGGTCTTTCTGACATTTACAGCTGTGGGCATGCCAAACTCTCAAGGCCACGGCACCATTACATAACCGCCCCGTGTGAGAATGTCCCCGTCTCTCTCTCACGGGTGGTGTCACTCACTCACTCACTCACTCCTAAAACTCACTCATTCACTCACTAAACTAATTCACTCACTCACTCACTCACTCCTTAAACTGACTCATTCACTCACTCACTCACTCACTCACTCACTCACTCACTCACTCACTCACTCACTCTCACTCCTTAAACTCACTCACTCCTTAAACTCACTCATTCACTCACTCACTAAACTAATTCACTCACTCACTCACTCACTCACTCACTATCACTCCTTAAACTCACTCTCACTCGTTCACTCACTCTCTAGACTAATTCACTCACTCACACACTCACTCTCACTCCTTAAACTCACTCATTCACTCACTCACTGAACTAATTCACTCACTCACTCACACTCACTCCTTAAACTGACTCATTCACTCACTCACTCACTCACTCACTGAACTAATTCACTCACTCACTCACTCACTCACACTCACTCACATCACTCCTAAACTCACTCACT
>JAODXP020000018.1:371945-396945 GCA_027497455.2 Sardinella longiceps | reverse complement strand
CCTACTTTAATCCCACCTCTTTATATCTCAAGGCAAGGCCCCCCCCCCCCCCAACACAGTCATATTGGTACGGCTGAAATCAGGCACGGTGCCTGAATACTATCATGCCTGCATCCCTGGGTCTCACCTTGTAAAAGGAGTCCATGGACAGCAGCACCACCCAGGGAACGTCCAGCGCCTCGATGATCTTGCGGGCCACTGTGGTTTTGCCTGAGGCGCTGCCCCCACACAGCCCTGTAGCCAGACGAGATGAGACAAAACGAGACAAACATTTACGAGACGAGACACACACACACAGGCACATGATTCAAACCACCACCACATTAGCCCGTGGCTACAGGCCCATCACACGGATTCTATTAGGACTGAACGTAAACAAACACACTCCTTTCTCCACCGTAAATCCCCCAAGCCAAAGGCTCATTGTCCTATAAGTGGTCAGAGGGACAATTACCAAACTACTGCAGCCTGAGAGAAGTGCCTCCCCATTCCCCCTACCCCTACCCCCTTTGTGCCAATACAAAGTTGAGACCCCTTAGGACAATAAACACAGGGAGAGAGACGTGTGTTTGGCTCTAGTCGGGATTATGGCTGCTTTAAGAATTGTCTAGAGTCTAACAGCTGAGCTAGTATGGTTGTGACATGGACTGAGAGGAGGGGCTAGTCATTTCCTAATGTCAATCAATGGCTTTGACAGAAATGCCAACGGTTTATCTCCACAATCCCAAGGCAGCGACTCAATGATAACACGCCTCTTGTGGTTTGCAGGGCCGTCGCAACAAGGCAGGCAAACCAGGCAATTGCCTGGGGCCCCAGGCTGAAAGGGGCCCCCAAGATTGACTGTTTAATCATTTTAGTAGTTAATTTGGTGGTGTTTTTCAACAAAAAAATGACTTTAAACTGGAGTTCGACAACTGTACAATACAAATAATTATATTGATGATGTTGAAAATTATAACAATGTGGTTCATGTAAGTATTTACGGGGAGTGAAGGGCCCCCATGTCCTGTTTGCTTGGGGCCCCCAAGTACCTTGAAACGGCCCTACCCACAAGTTGCTGTGGATTGTGTTTACTTTAGAAAACAACAATTCAGGAGAACTTTATGAGTACTTTTCTGGTTCAGTAAAACCAGTACCTTCCTGTAAAAGAACTACCGGTAGTTCTCCTGATGTCAATCACTATGCTAAAGAATGAAACCCTCATGGTTAATAGAGGACAAATACAGCAAATATTTGGCACTAAATGTTTCTATCCATATACTGCAGTTTTTTATCTCCTCATCTGTGATGAACCTGAACCTTTCCCTCTGCATGCCTCGTAATCAGAACTTCTTATTTGTGATGTGCTAAATGTAAACTGTTCCACCTGAGTGATTGTAAATCTTCACCTATTAATTTGTCTAATCATAAATGAGAACCTTTGAATTTCCATGGTGCACAGCCTTAAATTAAACTGTACAAATCATAGCATTCAACTTCTCATCTGTGGTCTGATCTCATTTTGTCCTTTTCCACCTGAACTTCTCCATCTGTGTGTGGAGTCCTAAATGTGAACTTTTCCATCTGTGGACTTCCATCTATTGTATGCCTAAATTATTCCAGCTGTTTTTCTCAGCCTAAAACTTTGTCTGTCTCTCTCTCCCTCCCTCACTCCCTCCCTGTGCTGTTTGTGTATTCCTCACCAATAACGAAGGCCTCCTTAGACTGGGTGCCATGCTCGTTGTACCAGGGTGGGCGTCCGGCTGTGTAGATGGTCCTCTTGCTGGTCCTCAGCAGGGGCGGCTCGGACTTGCACTGGCTGGTGGTCCGTTTCCGTGGCGACAGGCCGGTGTTGACCGTGGGGAGGAGCCTGTCAAGTGAGCCCTCACCACCGCCGCTATGGTAACAGAAAAAGGAAGGGGGGGGGGGGGGGAGAGCGTCAGGACAGGAGTCATAGCAGCACTTTATGTTGTCAAGTTTCATATCACTTGAATATGAGGCCAGAGATCAGATTTAATCTGATATAACCCCCACTGTTTGCCTGATGCTGTGTTTCTTTCCCAACAGGTCACAACAGGTTGGAAGTTAATTGCATTGCTTATCTGATATCTGTTATCAGGATCATGTGAGTAGATCCCATAGCATACAGTATAGTTGGTCTTCTTAAAGGCAGAGTCAATGATTTGGACAAAAATGTAAGGCATTGAAATTCAACATCAAAGCGAAGAGCAACTTTCATTGACATGATTAGACATAGGATTGACAGCACAAGCTGTCTTTGCTATTTTGAGGTGAGTGTATTGTCAATTTTTTGGCCAAAGGTGAACGTTCCCAGATGCCAGATGCCAGATGTCAGGCAAGAGAAAAGGTGTGGTCCGGCGCAAAGTTTGGAAAATGATACTTTGTGACCGCGGAATGATGGTGCACTTTAGATCGGGGAAAGCCTGGTTGAAAGTCAGTCAGACATTACTCGAAATCTATTTTATGGGCGCATAACGCGTTAGAACATGCTGTGCACATTTATGCAAAACAACTATAACCCAAGGCCACAACTATTAACTATGGACTTGTTTCACACCTGAACATTCTGACATTCCATGGTAGTAAACTGAACATTCTATCATTGAAATGCATTGGATTTATGCCTCTTTCTGACTTTTCTTTCTGTAATAACATTTAAAACATGTCTAAATTAATTTTCTTTCAAATAATACACATTTGAAGCACACAAATTTGGAGGTCCCAAATAGATTGAAGCTTCATGATCATAAATGTAAAACCACTTTTATCTATTTGGGACCTCCAAATTTGTGTGCTTCAAATTTGTATTATTTGAAAGAAAATGAATTTAGACATGTTTTAAATGTTATTACCCATTTTTTTCAAGTCAGAAAGAGGCATAAATCCAATGCATTTCAATGGTAGAATGTTCAGTTTACTACCATGGAATGCTTTTAGAACCTCGGAATGTTCAAGTGTGAAACAAGTCTATTATAATCGTAAAATCATTATGATGTCCACAAATATAAAACATAATGCTTAAACATAGTTTATTAGCTTACAGCAGAAAAAAAAAACAATTGAGGGTAAAAGAGAGGAAGACATTCTGGTGGACTGTCTTGAATGGAAGATCACGTTAACTTTCGTTTTCTTTGCTGGCATTGAATTAATTATTCTAAATAGGCCAAACTTCATCTGTCTCTTGTGTAGTCTATAGACATAGGCCTACATTTACTTTAACGCCTTCAAAGCAGCTTGTGCTTCACGCCAGTGACTGTCATGGAAATAGGGCTCAAGATCCAAGATCTATTTGGTCATTTCAAGGGTAGTGGAAGATTGGGTTCTTAAAAACCTAACCTACGCTACATGACTGCAAAAAGAGCCATATTAAAACACTTTAACATTTTTGCATGGTCCTCACAGGTCTACAACCTGTCAATTTATGTTTGCATTGTCCAGGAGAGCATTTCTTAAAGTACTCTATTTAACAAGGGTAGATAACCCACCCCAGGTCCACTATACTGTAAGCAAGTGTGTCAAACAAGGCAGGATTTGTCTGGTTAGCTGCTATCAGTAAACTGGCTACAGACCAAACCCAGTTAATGGGCCTTTGGGTACACAAAGATTAACAGTTGGCTGACAGGTTCAAGTCAGCAGAAGACAATGCATGGGACAGTGGTCACATATTAACTTGCATGATTCAGTTGGAACCGGCTGCTGCGAGAGCATATCTGTGGCATGACCAGGTTTAAATGAGAAACTGCCTCCATTCCTGTAGTCGTAGTCCTCTGCCATTCTCAGACTATTCAATATCATATATCAAGCCAATGTTCCTGATAAACCACATACCACTCAGCACCCAGTCTCAAACTAGGAGGTTTGTGGGTATACCTACCGCATACCTGTAGCTGCCTACTCCTTCATGCCAACTATCTATCATCACCCAAACAGCAATAACAATAACAATGGCATCAGTTTCAGACACCACAAACCACATTATAACACGATCAGAATCACATAACTAGGCATCATAGGAAATCATTGGAGCTTCAGAGCAGTTAAGAGTAACAGGTGGCCAGGTATGGCCTCTGTCACATAGGTTAGGCCTAGTTGTGTGTACCCACCACAGGCTTCAATGACAGAGGACTCACTCGGCTTAGTTCCTCGAAGGGGGTAAAGCCATGTCTATTTTGTTATGCTAGAAAATGCCATGTCCTCAATCTGCTAAGTTCGCAATGAAACATAAAGGACAGCTCTTTGCAATGAGTCTGGGCAACCACATAATTGATCATGATAATTTGCCTAAACGAATTAGGGGTCTGTTTCTAAATGTTGGTTGCAATGCAATTTCCCATTGCCAACTAGCTACCGGTAAGTTGTTAACTTGTTAGGAACAGTGCTTTTGGGAAACAGATGCCATATCTGCACAAAAAAAAACAAAACAAAACCAAAAACCTTGACTGAGCAACATAACTCAGAAACATCACCAAGCAACACAGCTCAAACACAGCTGTTGCTGTATCATCAGCTTTAGTAAACTTAACCAGGTTTTTTCTAAATACACACAGTACTTGGCACAGCCAGCTAGTGATCATGTGAGCTGCTGGCCTCCCTTGGGCGGTTAGCCTAGCCTAGCCTATGTTCCCTGCCTCTGGCAGAGTTACAACCTGTGTGAAGCTGGCCGCCCCTCAAACCCAAAATGCTGAAATAACACTGCAGTTCATTTGTGCTGCATTTGTGCTGTGAATATTTTCGTTTGTGCTATTAAAGCTTTTGAGTAATTTAGAAACACATTTTCAATACAAACAAACAGTATTTTTTCAGCATTTTGGGTTTGAGGAGGGTGGGCAGCCTCAGGCATGTCCCGATAGAGACTGTTTGGAGTGGTTTGGAGTGATTTGGACGTGGAGGGGGGCTACGTGACGTCACATGTCCGAAAATGTATTTTTAAATTACTCAAAAGTGTTAATAGCACAAACGAAAATATTTGCAGCACAAACCAGCACAAACGCAGCACAAACGAACTGCAGTGTTATTTCAGCATTTTGGGTTTGAGGGGGGGCCAGCTTCACACAGCTAGAGCTACAGACTCAGAGTCACTCTGAACAGCACAGCATTGCTATGGCCCTGCCCTGCCCTGGCCAATTTGACTGGCTGCGCCTTGCTAATATACAAACCAAATGGCCTTCGCCGCAACGTGACAAGAGCTGCCACTCAGGTCTGTTTACCACTCCACTCCACGACAACGATGCACGAGCCACCTGACGTCCTGCCAGAGAGGGGGGGGGCAAGCAACGACAACACCAGCTGCAGATCCCCCCTCGGGCAAATCTCCACACCTTTCAGCTTGGAGCTTGATCAATATTATGTGATTTTGATGAATTTTATAAGTGATTTTGATCAAAATAAGTGATTTAGCAAAAGTTAAAAGGTACCACTCCTCCACTTTGCATATTCCACCCACTTGTCCCTCCAGCATGCTTGTTAATGGCTAGAAATTCTGACATGTAGCCTATGCGGACAAAAGTAAGCAAGTTCAAACTTACTGCAGAATACGCGCAAACCAAACTTCCTCCCGTGAGTGAAAAAAGCCAGCCATGGTTACAGAGGGTAGGGTGGGACGGGTGAGCGAGCGAAAAAGAGTGTGAAAAGAGTGAGTTAGCAAAACTGCATGAGCAGTAGCAGCGGCGACAGCGGCAGCGACTGAAATTGCTGTCCGTTCTGAAGCAGCGTACACCTACAGACACTCGCACACTTGAGCTGCTGCTGTTTGTTGGGAACACACTGTCCATGGAGGGATCAAAGTTGACAGTGGGAATGGCTTTGAAAAAAAAAAGAAGAAAAAAAGAAGGAATCCCTTATCACATCTCTCTCAACAAACTAAGGTTAGGGCTTGGGTTTTTAAAACAGAGGCACAGTAAAACTGGCCCGTCGGCTGCTTGGTACTGTAAGGTTATCAGCTCCATTGCTGGATAATGAGAGGGTGATAAAAGACTAACCTAGCTTTAGGGTGAACCCTGCACTCTTCTTGAGGGTGCAATATCCACTGCACTGCTAGAAAAAAGATGGTCAATCTCGTTTATGGCAGCCTCTGCCTCTGCCATGCAAGGATCACTGAATTCTTCACTAATATTGAGCAGACTATAATCAAAAAGCCACAACCTGCAGCACGGCAGACTCCTTAGAAGTCAAGTTAACTTCCAAATGAAAAAGCTGACAAAACCACAGCAGTGAAATCATCATTAATAGCCCGGTTTAACGCCCAGCCACAAAAAGGCCCAGTTAGAATTTACTTCACTTGTCCCAAGCAACCGTTGTGTGTTGACAGTAACACACAGATAGGACAAGCTAGGCTACACCAGTGTAGAAACCAACACATAATGCGTAACTCAGGTTTCAAAAGTTCCTCTACACAGCTGACCTTATCTGTCCACCAACATAGCAATTACAGAGTCCGATAGAGAGGGAAAGGGAGCGAGAGAAAAAAAATGTCACCAACACAGTAATTCCAGGTGTCAAGGACTGGGTAGTAGGCAGGCACGGTTCCAGAGCGAGATTTAAAGAGTCACATAGCTTAGAGGGCATAAGCCAATTTAAAACTCAGTGGCATGCAGGGCACCTCTGCTACAATGGCACACACACACACACACACACACACACACACACACACACACACACACACACCAAAGAAACAGAGACGTTCAGAGCACTGGGCACAGCGTAATGCATACAGACAAAAACATAAAGAACAGCAACTGAACCACAGCAGACATAAACAAACAAACAAACAAACATACTTGAATAAATAAAAAATAAACAAATGAAGAAGACTTACCTGCCATCTGATCTGAGAGCCCAACATCCTGATATCCTGGCTCCCGTATAAGCCGGGAGAGTGTTCATTATGAAAACAACAAGACGACAGAGAGATAGAGGGGAAAGAGAGAGAGAGAGGCTTTTTTTTCTGCTAAGGTCGCTAGTGTTTTGAGTTACTATACTGGAGCCACTGCGATTGACAGGCACACACATGCACACACACACACACACTCACTCACTCACACAACGGGCAGGGTGACTGCACTTAACACTTCTACCCTCTGGCAAGATGCCTTGGCTGAATGAGACAGCAGGAAAAGAGAAAGAGAGAAAGAGAGAGAGAGAGAGAGAGAGAGAGAGAGAGAGAGAGAGAGAGAGAGAGAGAGAGAGAGAGAGAGAGAGAGAGAGAGACAAAAAGAGGAAGGGGAAGGAAACGAAACTATGCTTTCAACATTGGTTTTGATTTCTCCTCGCTGCACTTCGCTACACACACCGTGTTGTTGTCGCGGGAGCCTTTCAGAAACCTATCTGACGTGCTGACACTCTCTTTCCCTCCAACCAACACTCCCTCCCTCCCTCCCTCCCTCCCTCATTCCCTCTCCCATGCTCTCTCTCTCTCTCTCTCTCTCCCTCCCTCCCTCTCTCTCTCTCGCTCTATCCACTCCCCCTGCTTTCACCTCCCTCCCTCCTTCTCTCTCTCTCTCTCTCTCTCTCTCTCTCTTCACTCCCTGCCTGTGTTACTACAGGCACAGCTAGAGAACCTAAGAGGATAACCTATCCTACAGATTATGTTTGTTAGGTGGTATTAATAGAAACTGACTGGTGAGGGAGAGAGAGAGAGAGAGAGAGAGAGAGAGAGAGAGAGAGAGAGAGAGAGAGAGAGAGAAAGAGAGAGAGAGCGCGGGAACACGAAAGAGGAATGAGAGTGAAACATTGAGGGAGACACCACATTTCTTCAGACATATATGTGTATACACACAGCAGGAGCACATTACACCCCCCCCCCCCCCCCCCCACACACACACACACACACACACACACACACACACACACACAAACATACAGCCCCTTCGGTCCAGCCTGTTATGGGGCTGGTCATCTGTCTCTGACATTTAGGTGGTGTCGCAATGCCTCAGCAAGGCAGGTGGGAGCAGCAGCAGCAGCAGCAGGAGGAGAGAAGACGGAGAGGGAGGTGTGTGTGAGTGTGCTTGTGTGTGAGTGTGTGTGTGTGTGTGTGTGTGTGTGTGTGTGTGTGTGTGTGTGTGTGTGTGTGTGTGTGTGTGTGTGTGTGTGTGTGTGTGTGTGTGTGTGTGTGTGTGTGGGTGTGTGTTTGTGTCTGTATGTGTGTATGTGTTGTGTGTGTGTGTGTGTGTGTGTGTGTGTGTGTGTGTGTGTGTGTGTGTGTGTGTGTGTGTGTGTGTGTGTGTGTGTGTGAGTCTAGGGAGGGGGACAGAGCAGTGGGAGACGACAGCAGCAGCGGCTGTCTCGGCTTGTGATTGGGAGAAGGGAGTAAGGGAAGAGAAGAGAAGAGCAAGGAGGGGCACTGCCCTCAGACGGGTTTGCCTCAGCAGCTGCATTGAGGCAGCAGTCAACAACAACAACAACAACAAACAAATGAAGTGGTTCAGTGTGCGTGAGAGAGAGAGAGAGAGACAGAGGAGAGAGAGAGAGGGGGAGGGGGTGGAGAAAGACAGGGAAAGAAAGACACACTGTGAGTGTGATGGCCTCGAGGAGAGAGAAAGAGTGAAAACATGTGAGACACAGCAGCGAGTTGGGAGACAATAAGTAACACACACACCCAGGCCAGAGCGCCTGACAGACAAACAGTAATACAGAAACAGAAACAGAGAGAGAGAGAGAGAGAGAGAGAGTGACAGAGACAGAGAGTGATGAAGAATGAACTGAGAGAAAGACCAAAAGTGAGATAATGATTGAACTGCGATTGCCTGCTCTTGACACACACACACACACACACACACACACACACACACACACACACACACACACACACACACACACACACACACCTGGGGAGTTTCTTGACAACCCCACCAGCCCCACCTCTACCCCTCTAGTCTCCACCCACCCCACACCCATGACACCCCGCTAACACACACATCTGTCACCTCTGGGCCTTGGCTCTCAGCCTCTTCCCCACTAGAGATCTTGCTGCCTGGGCGCACACAAGCACACACACACATACACAAACATACACATGCACAACAGCATGACGCAACCCTCTAGTCTCCTACATAATATCTCTCTCTCTCTCCACGAGGGAACAGGGACTGGAGCAGAGAGGAGAATACTAGAATAAGGCATCTACGAACAATTGAGACTGCAGGATTCAGTCAGCCCTATGCCTCCCCACTCACCCCCACCCCCACCCCCCAGAGGGTGCCATGGCAGTTGGGGTATGTGGGGTGGCAATGGCCACAGCTACAATGATGTAAATACTGTAATCAATTGTGTTTATCCATTTTCTATGCCACTATGATGGCTTGTGCCAATACTATTATGTGACACTAAAAGTTAAAAATTAGCCGACGTTCACCAATGACCTGCCTGACCGACCCTGCAAGATGTTTACGGTGACCTGCCAAACTACTCCTCACAACATAGTGTTCTGATGCCTCACATACAAGCTGAGGACAAACATGATGACACATCAAACCACATCCATTAGCTGTCTTGCGAGTATTGATTTGGAGAATGGTGTGATGGGTTTGTCATAGTTTGAAAAGATAAAATGGAAGTAGTGGTGAAACAAGTCTATAATGAATCACAGTGAGACAAACCGGTTGATTTTAATGTGGGAACACAGCAGAGCACCACATTTTCAATTTCAATTTGATTTATAGGCTAGTTTCAGGAGAGGTGAAACTGTCCAAAGGTGCTGTACGGAGGCCAAAACCTGTTCCCCTTCTAATAGGCAGCCAAGCTGTGCAAGACCAAGAGGCCTCAAGAGTCCCTCAAAAATAAAATTAAGCAACTGCACTTCACCTGTCCTGGAAGAACTGATGACTTCATTCTGTCAGTAGCGTGATGGCTTCACAAACTACTTCCTAATCTTAACAGTACAACAGTACAGTGAATGGCTTGTTTGGATATAATGCACAAGGGAGCAATACAGTAGGCCTATGCCTGCTGAAGGAATTGAGATAATTGGTGCAACATTTCATGTAATATTGCCAGACAAAAAAAACGCTTGACAGGTTCCTAATGTTTTAAGATTGTTTCTGAGATGTTACCAGTAGGCCTACAAGTACTAGTTTATGACAGGTTTTCCAGATAACCTATTATCTAACAAGGGGAAGTTGCCAAATCAACAACAGTGGCACTGCTCAAACACGACACCTTGTAAGTTCACTAGCTATGAACATTCAAGACAAGTGAACACAATAATTGTCCCTGTCATAACTGGCAATATCAGTACTACATTTCAGAGGAGAACTGGATCAAATCTTTTAGAAGCACATGGTGGCAACCACTCTGATATGTGGGAGAGGTGCTACACACAGCAGATTAAAAGCAGGTTGCAGGGACAATTAGTTATGCATCTTACAAGTACATACTGTAGCAGGCTATCTGGTTTCCTTGGCAGCGTGGAAAGCACTCCATAAGTGCAAAATGAGGTTGGATTACAATGCCTAGAGTAATTAACACAAATGGCTCTGCTACTTTCATGTCAAGGACAGTGTTCAAGGAATAGCCTAATTTCAACAAAGATGTAACTCACCCAGTGTTAGTTGCATGAATTCTGTGCAAATATTAAGCAATGTAAAATATTGTTGGTTCGACTGGGTGATATTCTCAAAAAAACAACCTGAGTTGCATATGGAGACCAGCCAGGTAGTTTAGGATGAATGTCAGGACACATTTGCACAGGGAGGAATGTCCTGTCAAGGTCAACAATGCTCATCTGACTTATATGCATCTTTACACTACACACAAAGGGTACATTGCATGATATGGCAGGCGGCCAGAGCTGGCGAATAGGGGCAGACAAACTACCCTCACTCTGACTGACAGCGTCACATTTCACCTTTAAAATCACCCAGCTTTGCCCAAAATGGTAAGGCCTTCGTGCAGTGATCATTTTCCAGATCTTATTATTGAGCTTAGTATGCGCTGTTGCAAGTTCAGAGAAGGTGATCGAAATGACTGTTGAATCATACAGTCTGCATATGGAATAAGAGTACTTACATGGTAACTACTACATGAAGGTATCAGGGACTGCTGAACAGCTGAGTCTCCTGGTATATGAGCTGAGCAATAGCCAGTATCACTACACCCCCTTGTGGCATCGGACGAGACAAAGATACCGAGGCGTGGTTGACAGTGCTAGCAACTGAGATGCACGTTCATATTAAATGCATGTCCCAACATTTTGCATCATATCTACACTATCTATCAACAAATGTATGAAATGTGTAGTGGCTAGGCAATAAAACCACCATAAGTAATGATCAAAATAAAGGGTTATGCAAGGTTACTAACATACATGTTGTAAAATACCAGGTCAACCTTCATTCTGGACTTCAAGAAGGGCGAATATAGAATTCCAATAGCTTTATCGGCTTAGGACTGTGTGGCTAATCGCCAGGATGGGTTGCGTTGACCTGCCACACAATCTGCAGATCGAACATTGACGTCCATTTTCTCTGGGTGGTGATTACCGTTATTATGTTGTTATAGCATTGTACCCAACCTTGTCATTTTGTTAAGGCCAGCAAATACATATAGGTTAAAACCAGAAATTAGTTGAAATTGATAACTAAAATGGCTTGATACTTCAAAAGAAAGTGCAATGAGAAAAGAACGTCGTGCACCACTTTATGAAACCATGCGGGCATCAGCCACACGATGTCATGATAGTGTTAGCCTACAGATGTTCGTTACAATTGTAAGTGCCAATTTTACTTCATATTCATAAAACTCTACTCTGTCAATAATGAAAACGGTAGGTTTATAAGTTTATATTATTACCTATTTGAAAGCGAGTTTTTTTCCTCGCACTCCATCGTTGTGTTCCTTCCTTCTTCGCACGCGGCAGACATTGTTGTTTTCCTATTTGACAATCAGCTGTTCGGAGGAGGGCCCAGCTAAGTGCATACTGGGACATGAAGTTGGCCAAGAGATGGAGGCTATGCTTAGAACGGAATCCAAAACTCCACCTCCCAATAGCTAACAGACGTTTCCCGAGCTACATGCACAACTTTTACTCATATAAGGGTATTCAGTGGACTCTGAACTGTCCCCATAACACACACCGCTCAATAAGTCAACAAGTGGGACAACATTTGCATTACATTACTGATCAAAAGCAGAGTATTTGCTCTAGTATTTGAACAAGTTGGACCACCTTTTAAGTCAACAACATTTTATTAGTTGAAGGGTAGTAATGCACAGTTAATACAACAATTTTAAAAGGAAAGAAAAAAAAATGCAACAGTTCAGATTTGGAAGAGATGTCTCCCAGTGAAACTGCAATAGATACGGTAGGAAAAAACAAAAAATAAAAAGAGCAATAGGCAGAGAAAAAAAGGTTATTTACTTACAGTAAGTTGGCTACTACTCTTAATAATGGGATGCGTGTGTATGGGGGGGTCACATAACATTTTTAAATAGCTTCTTCATAACTTCTGCCTGTTTATATCATTGAAACGGCCATATGTAGGGTAATATACCTTCATTTTTTAAAAAAGCAAACTTTAGCACACCATTATTTAAAACTCTTTTTAAAACTCATTTTTAAAGATTCTTGTATCTGTGTAGTTAGTGACGCAAATCACTAGAAATAGAAAAACAAAACAAACAAACACCAGTTGGAAGTAAAGGGTACAAAAACCACGGCAAACCACCTAGGTCACCTAAGCGCTCTACACACACACTCCAAATTCAAGCCTATTTCTTGGGATAGTACTCGTAAGTGCACTAACACGGAAAGACACACTCCCATACATGCACACACCATATGGATTTGGGGTATAAGGACACACTTGCGTACTGAAATACTTTTTCAGTCCCCAGTAAGTGGCTTTCAATCTGAAATAACTTGTGTTACAAGTTCAATAGGCAAACAAGCATATACGGTAAGAATGGTACTAAATAATAGCTCAAAATTTTTTTGAGACTATTTTCACAATGGAAACAGCTTCCTTAATCAGCAAAACAAATCTATTCAGATGTGGTATGCCGTATTGCTGTAATTTGCAAATAAATCATTGCCATTTAGTCAATCACACCTCTGCATATGTGTAAGACACATCTAGGAAGACAGATTGTTAAAAGCTAAGACAACACAATCTTGATATAAACAACAACAGTATCAATCAGTGATCACTCAAACAATAGGAAATGTCAAAATAAAACCGAATCGGGGGGAAGTACAGGTGAAGTCATTGGAAACCATAAAAAGTACATTCGACTATAGGTGTAACAAAGCAGTCTGCTATTTATTTAGCTTGTGAAGACTGTTCGCAGGCAGTCAAGCTAATCATTGACCAGACACTTAAACACCACACTTAAAATACACTATCTATCTTTCTCTCTCTCTCCCTCCATCCCTTTCTCTCTCTCTCTCTCTCTCTGTCTCTCTCTCTCTCTCTCTCACACACACACACACACACACACACACACACACACACACACACACACACACACACACACAGGTTTTCCCTAACACCTCCACTCATACTAGAGTAAAAACAGGGAAAAGAACACTTCACAAATATTGTGTCACAACATAATAAATTACTGACTGCTCAGGTTAACAAGAGAGGAATCGATCTGTTGGATTCCCATTTGTAGGCCTTCTAAAGACACATGAGTGATGTCAATTTTGCATGGACAGGTAAGATAAGCGATCCTCATGAATCTCTGTTGTTTACTCCAAAAAAGCAGGGAGATTTGGGACGGTGTCCTGATAACCCTCGACACCCAGTCCATAAGGTAGAACGGCTCCAAAAGCACCTTTTGCCAAAACCATAACGATTTATGATCTCACTTCATTCGAAATACACTCCAAGTACTATTAGATTGCTATGAAGTTTCTATTTACAAGAGCTCATAAAATAAATCTTCCTCTGGTAATTTGAGCAAACTGATTATTATTATTCTCAATAGATATAAATATACACTAAATAATTCACTGAATTTATGGTTAAAGTATTTCTTTATTTTAAAAATGGCAAGTTTCAATGGTTTCAAGTACTTCAATTAGAGCATTTAATTCTCTTAGCATAAATAACTGATTCTCTTTTTTTGTATTGATTTTGATTCTTTCACAAACTATGACTCTCTTTTCATATTTGTTTTGAAAATCGGAACTGCTTACAAGAAAATGAGGAGGAAGTTGCAATGAACAGTCACCCAGCTTTGAAATCTCCAGTCCCTCTGTGGGGACATGTATGGCTTCATGCTTAAAGACAGTTTGGGTTTGATTGAGTATTTTTTTTCTTTCTTATTTTTTCTTATCTTCAAGTAGGGCGTGAAGGATGAACTCTTTAAGCACATGATACTATTTTAGTCGTGGGTGTTTCTCTGTGCTGTATTCGTATGATGTTTTTTTTTTTACTTTATGTATTTATAATTTTTTTTGTTGTTGTTGGGTAGTGGGTGAGGAGGGGGGGGGGTACATGTGGGGAAAGGGGGGGCCCAGCCCAGGGTTAAGGTTGGGGTGGTGAAAGGTTAACAGTGCCTCAAAAGTGCAAGATAAAACAGGGAGGGTAGGGCTTGGCAGGGTTAAAGTGCAAGAGGAACATTTCTTCTTTGTTTATTTTGATGTTTATTTATTTTATTTTTTCTCCATAGGACCTCAGGCCCAAATTTGTCCAAATCCCCTCTAGTTGGGCCAGTTAGGCCCCGTCATGTGTTACAGCCTAAAAAAACACCTTCATTGAATTTCCAACAAAGCAACTACTCGTGCTTCCCATCATCCAATAACCAAAAAAACACGCCATCCTGTATTTGAAGTAGAGGTCTGGATGCACCATTTTAGTGTCCATACTAAAGCCAATGGCGACCTCCTTGTTTGTGCTACGATGTCTTGATAAGCAGCTCTGTTGAAACTACAGCCCAACTCTCTCTCTCTCTCTCTCTCTCTATTGCATACAGTCACTAATAGTCTCCTGTGCAGTCTGTGCGCATTGCTTATTGTTCTTGTACAACAACATGCGGAAAAATCCTTTTCCTACTAGTCATCTAGGTCAGTATATCTTCATTCTTAAATCATAATCATTTCATTTCGATTTGTAGCTTCTCAGGGAGTTTTCCCTTCCAATGTAGCTTCAGGAAAAAAAGAAAAAAAAAAAAAGAAAAAAAAAATCTGTACGTTCCTTCCAGCTTAGGTTAGCTTTAATGACATCATCGTGGTCTGTGGCCAATCCAATACCTTGTAAGTCTACTCTGTCTGCTCCAATACAGCTTTGAAAAAAAGAAAAATACCAAACACAAAACTAGCTTATACCTCGACAGCCTTTAACAGCTTGGCCTCAAAAGAGCTGACTTTTATCAGCCCACGTGGCAAAGGAACAAACACCAATTATGTGGGTGTATTCTAAAAAGGGGGAACAATGTTGTCAATGTTAACATTGGGTTTGACAACCCTGTCCAACTGCCAAAAAACTAGAACCACTATGACTACAGCCAGAGAATGAAGCAGAGAAGGAGTCTTTTAGCGTTGTACAGTACAGCATATGGCTAGGAAGTTCCACTTCTCTTACAGTTCAGATGGAACGGAGATCAAAACAAAAACCACGAGAGCAACATACTATTGCACTGCAGCAGTCTGGGGCCATCCTATCAGAGACGCAGCTGCCGAAACTGGACCAAATCTCACATCAAAGAGAAAGCAAACAAGATATGACAGTTGAAAAACAAAAACAAACAAACAAAAAAACATAAACGACCCCTTTGACCTACCTTGGTTTGAAAACTGTGGACAAATTCATTGCTTTGATTATATATAGATATAGATATTGTATATATACACAGTACAATATATCCGTGATAAAACACTAGCAGTAAATTAGCTCGCCATGCTAATTGAATAACTTTGTATATCCTTTTTGAAAATCTCTTGAACACAACATGAAACTACAGACATGTGGACGTCGCTACACAAAAATCTGAATTATGCTTGTTCTAGAAAACGCTATTTATTATATATATATACATATATATTTATGTATGTATATATATAAAAACTGGGATCTCAATTTTGATTACAATTACCCCTGTTTTAGAGTAACATCTTCATCATTAACATGAGGTCTAAAAATGGAATGAAGAAAAAAAAAAAAAAAGATTATTATATATCAGTATATACCAGCAAACACATATACTGTATATAAGTACGCATATATAAGGTAAAAACAAAAAAACAAAACCAAAAAAATCTAAACAAAAAAACAGTGAACTCAAATACAGGACCAATTATTATTTTTTTTTTAAAAAAGAATTCCATTCCATGATAGGGTATTCTTGGAGCGCTATTTCACCCGTCAGCCACTGGAGGTGAGAAGGCTGAATTGTTGTGCCGCGATGTCTGACATCTTGCCGTTTTTCGCGAGCCTCCTTGACCGGCTATCCTGGCACCAAGTCATCCGCGTTACTCAACAGATGGCACCTTCTTGGGCTTGCCCCTCTTCTTCACCAAGGGCTGCGTGTCTCTGTTCTGCCCCAAACTACCCCGCTCAACAGGGGTGGGTGCAGGGGCAGGTTTGACTGCAGTAGTGGGAGTGGTGGTGGTGGTGGCGGTGGTGTTGTTTGTGGACAGAGTAGGAGCTGGAGGTTGGGCCGAGCCTGAGGTTTGGTTCTGAGATTGGGTCTGGACGGGAACAGACGTCTGCGGATTCGAGCTTAGAGTCTTTGACAGGGTCACTTCTGGGGGACGCTCTTTGGGCTTGCGACCCCTCTTCTTGCCGGTCGCTCCGTTCTTCACCTCGTTCTTGATGCCGTTGCTTTCAGGAAGCATTGGTTTCTTATTGTTGTTAGCTGTTATGTTGGTAGTGGCACGGAACCAGTTCTGTAACCGCGAAAACAAGAGGTCGATGGGACAAATTTACACCAACAAGGCACAAATACTAAATGTGAACATGCTAAAAATGACTAAATCGGCAACATGTGTTGGTGGACGCCAAATTGATATGTTGGATTTCAATAGTAATACTCATATACTTATTATTTGAATTCTACCTGATGAATTTTATATAATTGCAGAACAATTCTATTATTAAAATCTTGGCTTGTGTGGGCATTTTTCTTTCCACCTTATTTCAACCTTACGTCATTAAAACTCTTCACTGGTGACAAAACTGCTGTGTTCGAGTCTCACCTGGGAGTGCGTCTTGCTGATGTGATACTTCACGCCACTCTCCGAGCTGAACTCCTTCTGGCAGAGCAGGCACATGTACTTCCCCACGGCGCCCCCTGCCTGTTTGGAATGGGATTAGAACCAGTGTCATCCAATGAGCAATCAACCTCAACCAAAACAAAAGCCAGGCAGAACACAAACACTCCCATTGCTCTCTGTGCTTTTACCTTGGTGCAGTTTGCCAAATGGGCTTTGAGTCCAGACACACTGGAGTAAACAGCTTCGCAGCTCTGTGGGGGGGAGATGGCCAGAAATAGATGTTAATGAAAGAGCCAATCAGAGCTGCCAATAAACAAGAGTGCATTTGCCAGGAAATTGAAGTGAAGAGAGAAGAAAAAAGAGAAGAGTAAAACAAAACAAAAGAAAAAGCAGAAGGGGTACAAAAGAATAGGATATGCAAAGGAGAGGTTGTTTGTGAGGTCTTACTCCATTAGGACAGCAGATGAAGCCCTTCTCCTTGACCTGATTCTTCCATGCTTCCAAGGTCTCAGGATCAAACGTGGGAAGACCTGGACGGGTGTAATTGAGCTGCAACAGAGAATGGGAGGAATTTTGGGATAGAAAAAGTTTTTCTTTTTTTTTTAATGAATTAAAAGTCAGTCACTCAGCAGCAGTGGTGTGCAAGTTCTTGCTTGACTGAAAGCAGGAAATAGAAAATGACAAAGATCAATTTTTAAATATCTAAGAAGAACTTTTTCAAAAGGGCTTTTCTTTCCATGCATGAAATCTTTGTTATGTTGACTTTTCACATGGGAAAAAGGCTATAGCGTTTCAGCTTGTCAGAACCTGAAAACAATACCCCATGACTGCACAGTTAGTGTGTGTTACTGGGACTTAATCCAGCAATGTCACTCAAGCTCTGGGTTTGATTGCCAACTAATACTTGCAGCTATCAAGCCAATGTGCTGTAAGCTGTTTTAGAACAAGACTAGGCAGTATATATAAGGAGAGCATATATAACTAAGGGAATATCAATGGCTGCGTGCGTTCACACAGCAGCCTGAAGCAAGTGACCCAATTACCTTTGTGACCTGTATCTGATCTTTTAATGTCTGAACGACACAGATCTGATTTTTTCACACGCGACCCAGGCCACTTGGGTATGTGGTCCTAAAACCGATACGTATCTGACCTTTTGACATGCGACTCCAGTCTGAGCGGCCATGTTGCATGCATCCGACCTGCACGTCATCAATAAGCTTAACTACTAGTCAATTAAGAAGCGCCGATCATGACAAAAGTTACCATGTGTAATATGTGAGGTGGGTAAAGACTAGAGTTGACAAGAAGAGGAGCTTATTTTTTTAAGCATATTTTGAGTGCTTTATTAAGGGCTACACCACAGGTTCACAACACTCATTTCGCTAATGCAAACACTAAAGATTATTTAGACTGACTGACTTAAGTTTATGGCAGGCATTTTTAGTTTCTCGCTAGAAATATAATAAATTATTTTAATCATGACGAAGATTTATTGCAACCGCTTGCGTTCATGTTTACCGCTACTTCCCTAAACACTGAGCACGTTTGGTGTGTGTGACGTTATTGTGTCCTTCACAGTGCATGCGGGACACTTTTGGTGCATTTGAAGTTCATACTGAGGATCACATACAAGCGCATACATGTCGCATTTTATTGGAAATGTGAACGACCTCGCAAAAAGATCGGATCCCACAATATCCTAATTGAGCATTAAGCCCTGCTGTGTGAACGTAGCCAAAGTGTCACATTTCTATCCAGTGTCCTTCTGAATCAAAGAAATGAGAATCAAAAACAAGTAAACATGTGCACTGAACTAAATAGCAACAGTATATATTGTTTTCTATCAAATATAAAATTAAATAAAAAAACAAACAAACCTATGCTTATATAAAAAAGCATGGGTTTTTGTTCAGATAATGGATACCAGTTAGCCGGTAATTCAGAAGTAGCATGTTGCTGAAGCAGACTGAGAGAGAGTTGAGAGGCGGACTCCGAGGAGAAGAAATCAATAGCTGCTCTCAGACTATCATCAAACGGAGAGAGACAACACAAAGCTTCGACTTATTTCCAGGCTAGCTGCTGTGCTGTTAGACTGCCTGAGCAATGATGAACAGTCTTTATAGCCTGCTGCACTCTGGCTGTTAGAATATAAACAACACTAACACAGGCAAGGCAAGCAGAGCGCTTCAAAAGCTTGGTAAAAATACCTGCTAGGCGACACCCAGTGAATGAATGGAAATGGGGCATTGGGAGTGGAAATAGCACTATAATGAGAGAGTGTGCCTGGTGTGTGCTGTGTGAATGAGTTTGCAACATCGTGCATCTGTGTGCATATCTTAATGCTGGAGAGCATGTGATGCTACACTTGTTTCCATGGGCAGGTGGGAAGAGTCTTTTTTTCTCCCAAATATCCCAGTAATGCCTCTGAGTAAAGCTTTTGAGCTTCTGAGTATCTGAGTATATATAGCTTCTGAGTATATATGTATATATATACATGTATACGTCATTGACATTACCAATTTATAACCTTTATATTGCTTGCCCATGTCTATGTATAATAATGTGTGTGTGTGTGTGTGTGTGTGTGTGTGTGTGTGTGTGTGTGTGTGTGTGTATCTGCGTATCTAGATCAGTGTGTGAGAAATCACATGATATTAGCCAGTCAAGGACTGGAATGCTCTATATCCTCTGAGGACCTTGTGATATGGAGTATGGCAGTGGTGGTCTAGCAGTTATGGATCCAGAAAATTGTGGGTTTGAATCCAGAGTGCCACCGTTGTGCCCTTGAGCAAGGCACTTAAACCTAAGCTTAGTGCTTTTATCCCGATTGATATGCAGTTGGATAAAAGCGTCTGCTAACTGCATAAATGTAAATGTAAATGTGAGTGCTCTCTCACCCGCTTGCTATCAGGCACCAGGTCATCTTTGATGCGCCGCTTGGTGCCCCAGTCTTTGGCCAGCTCATCCTCAGCGATCTCCTGCAGGTGGAAGACGGCCACCTGTGCCGAACGCCGGCGCACCCTTCCGCTGGGGGTGCGCTCAAAGTCCTCCATCGCCTGCGTCATGGGTGCTGCTGCCGCTGCCCCCACCGTTGCCTTGGCTCCCACCGACCCAGACGCTGCATTGGCTGCCGGGGCTCCCGTTGTTGTTGTTGCTGCTGTTGTTGTCGTTGTCACTGTTGTTGTTGACGTTGATAACAGCAGTGGTGGCGGCTGTGGCGGTTCCTCCTGCTCCCTGCTGCGCTCCTCTGGCCTCTCCTTCACCCGGGCCGAGTGATGATGATGCTGATGCTGCTGCTGATGATGCTGCTGCTGATGTTGATGATGATGATGATGCCTCCTGTGAACCTCCTCTCTCTGCTTCTCAGTGGGGAGCTGCGGCTCCTTCCGGCCAGTTGGCCTGGACTCCTCTGTGCTCACCTAACCGTGCAATAAGGAGTCAGGAGTCAGGAAAAGGTGGGTGGGGAGGATTTGCAGGTCAGATAAAGGATAAAATGAAAACATATCACTAACAGGCCAAGTACTGTACATGTGGCAAACACTGCTACCTCCTGGTAAGAAGTACTGTATGACGATCCTGTCTTATAGTGTTCATTATGCATTCATTAAAGATTAACAAAAGTTGTCTTAGATGACAGGTGTTTAACGTGGGCTTATCTTCAGTTCTGAAAAGGTATCGTATTACGGAACGTGTTGTGTGAGGTGTTACTCTACTCAGCTATCCTCACAGCATAGGAGGCACCCACACATACTGTAAGTAGGAGAAGACTCCACTCCAACAAAGATCTTTTGTTTTGTTTGGTGTCTGGTCTTCACCAGTGCAATCAGTGAATGGAGGTGTAGATACTGTGCTAATGACCTAATGTCTTACTAGCCTGCAGCTCAGTTCTTTTTTAAAGCGATTGAGAGCTCCCCTGCTTCACTGTAAAATATCAGTCTCTGCCTGATCGCCTGTTGTATTTTACAATAGTTGTGGGCTAATTCTATAACATGCTGTCTTTGAAACATTTTTTAGGTTAAACTGTGTTTAAAGGTTTGTTGGTTTTACGACTCACCATGTATTGTAATACATTTTTAAAAAGATGTGATGGGATTATTATAGGATAAGCTACAACAATAATTTCCGAGTGTTTATATGTGTGTCGTGGACGATCTAATCACTAGTGGACAGCACTAAAACAAATTGTACTGTGAACAAACGTGATCAAAGAACCATAATATGTTGTGACTCAGTCTCTCACACAACTAAGTCTGGGTAGTCAGACAAGGTAGATGGCTCTGTGGCCCTATGGCCGTGTTCTCCATCAGTCAACCTATCCTTTAACACTACTCCTGTGCTTACCCCTTTGGTGGCACTGGGCTGTGTGATGGGGTGCTCGGAGCGGAGGTGGTAGTCCCGGCCGGCCTTGGAGCGGTACGTCTTCCCGCAGTGCTGGCACAGGAAGGCGGGCTTCTCGGCTTCAGACATGTCTCTCCCGCAGCGCTTCTGGTGGTACTGGTATCCCATGAGGCTGGTGAAGTGGGCCGAACAGCCCTGAGGGGAGGAGAGAGAGAGAGAGAGGAAGGGAGAGAGAGAGAGAGAGAGAGAGAGAGAGAGAGAGAGCGAGCCACACACAGTTTGTCTGTTATTTGACAACCTAGAATGTACTGTTATATGTTTTTATTCATTGTGACCCATTGTACTTTGCATGTAAACTTTATGCCAATAAAGCTTGTTTGAATTGAAATTGAATTGAATTGAGAGAGAGAGAGAGAGAGAGAGAGAGAGAGAGAGAGAGAGAGAGAGAGAGAGAGAGAGAGAGAGAGAGAGAGAGAGTGAGAGTAAGGGACCTTTCAATCTCAACACAGGAGTAATAAGGTAATGCCTTCCCATGGGTGTCCAGAGAGACAACTGTTGGGAAATAATAGATAATCAGCCCGTTGGTCTGCCAACTACTGGCAATGACAGATTGGTCAATTAGTTGGGCAAAGTCTGATCAGCATCTGCTGAGTTTCCTCACGATAGAGAGGTAGGCCAAGTAACCAGGAGAGTGGCATCGGAGCACACAAGCGATAACAAGGAGTAGTTTGCTATCCAAACCCAATTTCTGTCTTGATTTTTTGTCAAATTCAGCTAATTGCATCTTACAGTCCTCTAGCCAGCTCTCTCTCTCTCTCTCTCTCTCTCTCTCTCTCTCTCTCTCTCTCTCTCTCTCTCTCTCACACACACACACACACACACACACACACACACACACACACACACACATTCTCTCTCTCTCTCCGAGACTCCAGCATTAATAGAAAAACTCCAGCGTTTATAACCAATCATGGCTCTGTAAATGGGAAACATACAAAGTGGTTTGGACTGAACCATATCCTACCCCTGCCAATCAACACATTGCTTAAGAAAACTCCAGGGAGCAGGGAGGGGGTGAAAAGAGGGTAATTTAATTGGCTAATGAACTCAAGGATCCACAAGCATCCACTGCTTAGAATGATAGACTGGAGCTTTCAGACGGTGAGGACTAAACGGTAAACCCTGGCGGCCGGAAATGACGTTGAAATCTTGCCGTTATGTCGGTTGCCTAGTAACAATATTAAACGACCTACTTATAAATACCTCTAAACAATCTAAAAACATTTTTAAAACTCTAAAAATTAATACTTAAATAGGGGGGGAACCCCCCCCCCCCATACCCCCACTCTTCTATTGTTATTATTTGTATTTCTAAATATGCAACAGTACCCGCGAGATTCTGTGAGAGCGTACGGTAAAGGTTTACCGTTTAGTTTTTACCCTTTCAGACTGCTGCAGATGCTAGAGAGAGAAAAAGAAAAGAAGAGAGAAACAGCCTTCAGTGGACTCCACTGTGAGGATGTCTGATCAGTGGGCCCAAGGTTCCCATTGCCGGGCTGGTAGAAAATACTGCTGCTAACTGAACCCAGATCAGTTAAGGATGTGTAATTTGTTGCAGTCCTTTAAGGCTTTTGCTACATCAATAAAACTAGAAAAAGCGCTCAGAGGGCGCAGACCTCCACCAAGGCAATGTGGTCTCAGACACAATATAAATTCCAGATCATGTTCTGGGTCACCGATCGCCACCAAAATCTAATCACTTCTTGCTTGTCCCAATGTACACAATACACATTGTTCGAAAATTTCATTGTGCAGTACTTTTCCAGCTATCGTGCTGACAGACAGACAGACAGACAAACAAACAAACAGACAGACAGACAAACCAACACGACCGAAAACATAACCTCCTTGGCGGAGGTAATCAAGTTTTAGAAGGAGATGTTTAAAGGAATATACCGGAGTAAGTTTAAGCATAGCCCTGCTGCACGAGCCTTCTAACAGCAATATATTTTGCATGAAATGAAAGAATTTCAAACAACATAGACCTAACGCGAACGCAAATCACTTAACATTGAGTCAATGTAACTTCAGATCTTACTTTCGGTTTCCAAGAGTCAGGTCCCATTGATTCAGTGTAAAGTGCCTGTTCGCTTCTGCGTTCGTGTTCGGTCTGTGCAGTACCAAATTATTTTGTTCCACTCGCTAACTAGTGCATTTAGCAAGCTCTTTCAACAGGGCTATGCTTGAATTCACTCCGGTATTTTCCTTTAAGAATATGCTCTAAATACATTAGACGAAGAAGGGCAGGCAAGCCATTGAGGGTTCATTGCTGTTTGACGTCCATGGCATTTATTTCACAGTCCACCGGCAAGGACCAGCCTTGACACATCGAAGCGTGAGGAAGGGGTTCTGTGAATCATCTGCTCACATATGTAGACAATATCATGAATACAAAAAGTCCCACAACCAAGCCAAAGATTTTCTATCGTCACTTTCCACTCTCCAAACTACATCTGTTTTCCCCAAACTGTAAACATTGGCTTATGGCTCTCAGACACACTGTGCCAGAATTCAGGCAGGGGCTGATTAAGATTTCAAAACAGATAATTACATATCATGCTTCGAAAAAAAACATTTCTGACAACTTTCAGGCACGGGAATTTTCCAGGCTGCAATTTCTTTGTTAAAAGCCTCTCTAAACTTGCATTAGCGAACGCACTGTTGGTTCTTATCCAATTAACGTAAAGGATTTCTGTATCAGAAGGAGTCAGACTCGGGGCTACATAGCTCCTGTTAGAGGTAGGTTAGGTGTTACGTGACGGGGACGACAGAGGAGATGAGGAAGAGGAGGACGAGGAGGAAGAGGGGGAAGAGGAAGAGAAGGAGGTGGCCCGTGTTTTGGCCCGTGGCTGGGGCGACATGAAAACAGTCCCTACTCTGACCCTCTGTCTCCTCCACGGTTCCTCTCTAACACTCGCCTGTGAGTAATTGGAAACAGAGTGATGATGTGTACATGGGCACCATGACAAGAGGGAGATGCAGAAAGAGAGAGAGAGAGAGAGAGAGAGAGAGAGAGAGAGAGAGAGAGAGAGAGAGAGAGAGGGTATACAGTGAGAGGGAGACAGAGAGAAAAATTGAGAGAAAGAGAAATTGTGGAGGATGAGACAGAAGAAGAGGAAAGAAGGAAAGAAAGGGAGAGGATTTGGGAAGAAAGCCATAGAATGAGAGAGTGGGTGAGAGAGGGAGGGAGAGAGGAAGAGAGAGAGAGAGAGAAAGAAAGGGGAGAGAGGGATGGGGACAGGCACAAGAGGGAGAGAGAGGAGGATGCACAGAGGGTAAGGTACTGAAAGGAGAGGGAAAGAGAGCAAAAAAAGAGAGGGGGAGACAGAGGAGAGCAAAGGAAAGAGTGAAAGTGTGTCCAAAGGAAACTGAGGAGGGGAGATGGAAAAGACAGAGATAAAAAGAGACAGAGAAAAAAGAGCAGAGAGAGAGAGAGAGGGAAGAGAG
>JAODXP020000018.1:354445-356945 GCA_027497455.2 Sardinella longiceps | reverse complement strand
CCACATGCTGTGGCACTCCAGCAACTCCAGTCCAGAGTTATGGATCTGAAAGAAGATTAGCTAGATTAGTTGTGAACTAATTGTTAATGCAGCAGATTTTGAAATTGTATATTAATTAACTTAACATGACATAGTAGTGACTGTGTGAGTATCAGTTCGTATTTGAAAGTCATATTGTGACTTGTGGCTATAAAAAGCTTTTGCAGACCTTTCACACCACAATTGTTTTCCTGTGGTGTGTGTGTGTGTGTGTGTGTGTGTGTGTGTGTGTGTGTGTGTGTGTGTGTGTGTGATAGCTGTGGATTCGATTGTGTGTGAGAAAGGGAAATGTGCATGTGATGTGTGTGCAGGCCTTAAATGACACCTTATGCAGAGAGCTGCAGAAGTCTGTGTGTGTGTGTGTGTGTGTGTGTGTGTGTGTGTGTGTGTGTGTGTGTATGTGTGTATGTGTGAGAGTGAGAGTTTGTGTATGCGTGTGTGTGTGTGTGTATGTGTGTGAGAGAGAGAGAGAGAGAGAGAGAGAGAGAGAGAGAGAGAGAGAGAGAGAGAGGTGTGTGTGTGTGTGTGTGTGTGTGTGTGTGTGTGTGTGTGTGTGTGTGTGTGTGCGTGTGTGTGTATGTGTGTGACAGGCTGGTGTGTGAGTGCTCTGCTGAGCTGTCATCCTGGCCAGGCTGAGGCTCATTTTGTGTCAGAGTCGGGACTTCACGCTACATTCTCATCTCTGCACCTAATGCTAGTGCCAAGAGATGTGATACGATGGTGAAATTTCACCTCAGTGTCCCAGCATGTCTCTGACTCAGACCTAGAAACACGCGCACACACACACACACACACACACACACACACACACACACACACACACACACACACACACACACACACACACACACACACACACACACACAACCCCCCATACACACACACACAGGCATGCACACTAACAGCATATATGCATGTGTGCTCATCTCCCTCACTCTTTCTCATGCACACATATTACAGCACTCTCTAACACACATTTAAGAGCACACGCGCACACACACACACACACACACACACACACACACACACACACACACACACACACACTCTTTTTAACGCACTTTTAACACATTTGCTCACACATCCATGTGTCCTACTGCAGCTCACAGCGGGACTCACCTCTGACTAATGATGAGAGGTGCGTTTACCCAAACACACGCCAGAAATAGCAGCATATTCATAGCCAGAACAACACACACACACACACACACACACACACACACACACACACACACACACACGCACACATACACGCCAGAACAACACACACACCCACTCCCACACGCACACACACACACACACACACACACACACACACACACACACACACACACACACACACACACACACACACACGCAGTGTTAACCACATGGCCCTGAAAGGCAACAATGCCACCAGCCAACCTCAAACAGCCACATACAGGAAGCAAAGCTCAATGCATCTGACTCACAGGGTCCTTCACAGACAGTCCTGACAGACAGCATACATACACCTCATCACTATACTACTTCAACACCCTCCAGTCAAAAATAACCCTCTATCGTTTATTTCACCGTTAGTTAGCTGTTATTACTTCCGCCAAGGAGGTTATGTTTTCGGTCTCGTTGGTTTGCCTGTCTGTCTGTCTGTTTGCTTGTCTGTTTGTCCGTGTGTCTGTTTGTCAGCAGGATAACTCGAAAAGTACTGCACGGATTTGGATGAAATATTCGGACAATGTGTATATTGGGACAAGCAAGAGCTGATTAAATTTTGGTGGCGATTGGTGATCCAGAACATGATCTGGAATGTATATTGTGTTTGTGACCACATTGCCTTGGCGGAGGTCTGCGCTCTCTGAGCGCTTTTCTAGTAGTAGCTATTATATTAGTTAATACTAGTTATATTATATTATATTATTTTAGTTAGTTAGCTATTACATTAGATATTATATTAGCTATTACTATATTATTAATATTATCAACATTACAAAGAACTATTATTACTGTGTTATTTATAATTATTAGCATTAATTACGATTATTTGAATAGGTCTACAGTTTTAATTGAGCCTACAACTTTTCAGACAAATTGCAATAGTTTTCAAAACACCTGACTCTAGATTAAGTGTTGGCATACTGGTTTAAGTTTCATCAGAGATGTCAGTTATGCTGCTTTTTTCAATTAAATCATTTTAGTATTTATGGTATTTACTCAACATATCAACATCATTTTAGTATTTATACTATTTACTCAACATCATCAACATCATTTTAGTATTTATGCTATTTACCAAACATCATCAACATAATTTTAGTATGTATGCTATTTACTCAATGTCTGCTACTACGGTATATCTAAGCTTGGAGGTAGCTTGGTATCTAATGACTTCCCTCGGCTGTACTACACTACAGTATGTGCTTGGAAAGATAGAGCAGTGAGATCTGCTATCTCAGCCCATGAGGAAAGAAATCCTCATGCAAAA
>JAODXP020000018.1:339445-344445 GCA_027497455.2 Sardinella longiceps | reverse complement strand
TTTGCAAGGGTGTTTTGTCCACTCACTCTAAGTGAAGACCTAGGCCAGCTGTAAAATTCATGTATGACCGAAGTTGGACTTGGGTTACTGCAGTGTTTCTCAAACTGTGGGGCGGGCCCCACTAGTGGGGCGCAGACACATGACAGGTGGGGCGCGAGACATCTCTTTGCGATTGACCGTTGTCGCACCATGCCCCCCGAATTCACAGCTATTTGTCAGATATGCACATATGACAGTAAATTGAGCCAATGGTGTTATTTGCTAGTTGCTGTGATGATTGGTTCAAGTGAAATTTGGCTTTGAATTAGTAACATGGAAATCCTAACACTGAAAAAAACATTGCACAAATTGAGCCTTTCAGGTGGGGCGTCCAAAGTGGGGAATGACAGAAAAAGTTTGAGAACCACTGGGTTACTGTCATATTCTTGGGCGTGAATGACTAAATCATAATGTCATATAGAGAGGGGGATTGTTAGTTAGGACAGCCTCACTCTTGTCCTAAAGGCAGGAGAGTTTATTTAAGATTTCTTGCAGTTAGTATGCTTCTGTAACACACTTTTCTTAACTTTTCTTGAGTTAGGATAGGAAAATTGACTTAGGAACGGTTTGTTCTGTAATGGCATCTCTTTGCAATTGACCAATGGCCACACCATGTCTCCCAACTTCACAGCTATCGTCAGATATGCAAATATGACAGTCAATTGTTGCTGTGATGAAGGGTTAGAGAGAAATTTGGCTTTGAATTAGTAATATTAAAAATTCTAACATTGACAAAAATCCCAAAGTATTCCTCACAGAGATATTGTGCGCAAATTGAGCCTTCCAGGTGGGGCGTGAAAATTCTCTGCCTTCCAAAGTGGGGAATGACAGAAAAAGTTTGAGAAACACTGAACTAGCCCAATATCCTTCATGAAAATTATGAGTAAATGACAGCCCCGGCCCAAACATGACCGCCGGCCCACCGGGCATTGCCCTGTATGCCCTATGGCCAGTCCATGCCTGCCTCTTACATTGACAACAAGACAAGTTCCAGTACTAGGCAATGGTTTGGCAACTCTAGGCTCTATGCTGTGAGCTACCTTGTGACTAGGTTTTCATAAAAATGATCCATTCTGTAATACAGTAAATCTTAGACAATAAGACAGACAAGCAAGTAGACAGAGAGAGAGAGAGAGAGAGAGAGAGAGAGAGAGAGAGAGAGAGAGAGAGAGAGAGAGAGAGAGAGAGTCCTGACACATTTTAAGGGAAGAGTCCACATGACCAACATTGAAATATATTTTCTTAATCTTAATTATTATTCCTTATGTTTGTTATTGCTTTGGCAATATTGTATTCACATTCATGCCAATAAAGCTTTCTGAACTGAACTGAACTGAACTGAACTGAGAGAGAGAGAGAGAGAGAGAGAGAGAGAGAGAGAGAGAGAGAGAGAGAGAGAGAGAGAGATGGATAAATGGATGGATGGATGGATGAAAAGATAGATAGATCTCCTCTACCCCCTCCCTACTCTTTCTATGGGTCCTTTTCCTCTTCTTGTGCTCAATTTATATTTCTACACTATACTTCTCTTAAACCAGTTCTATTGACTTTGCACGACCATTTTATTTGCACGACCATTTAAGGCAAAAAAGCCTGGAGTTGCCAAACCATTGCCTAGTACACAGAAGCACAAACATATCAAGGCCTCTCTCTCTCTCTCTCTCTCTCTCTCTCTCTCTCTCTCTCTCTCTCTCTCTCTCTCTCTCTCTCTTTCTCTCTCTCCCTCCTCTCTCTCTCTCTCTCTCTCTCTCTCTCTCTCTCTCTCTCTCTCTCTCTCTTTCTTTCTTTCTTTCTCTCTCTCTGTGTCTGTCCATTCTTAGTCACTTACCTCTCTGGCTCACTGTCTTGTTCCTGCCTCTCATTTTCTCTCTCATTCATTCTGTCTCTTCTTTCACCCCATTTCCCTTTCTTTTCCTCTCTTACACACACACACAGAGACACACACACACACACACACACACACACACACACACACACACACACACACACACACACAGAGAGAGACACACACAGACAGTCTCCCCCTCAGTGGGTAACGAGGCCAGGCATGCTCATTAACGCGATCCTCTCTGCCACAATTAGCCCTCTCATATATCACAGCAGCTCTCCAGCCATGCGCCTCTCCAGGAGAGGAGAGCAGAGGAATGGAGAGAGGAGGAGAGGAGAGGAGAGGAATGGAGAGGAATGGAGGAGAGGAGAGGAATGGAGAGAAGAGGAGAGGAGAGGAGAGGAGAGGAGAGGAGAGGAGAGGAGGGAACGGAGAGGAGAGGAGAGGAATGGAGAGAAGAGAGGAGGAGAGGAGAGGAGAACAGGAGGGGAAGAAAAGAGGAGAGGGAAAAAGAAATGAGCAGATCATAGAAAGAGAGAGAGAGAGAGAGAGAGAGAGAGAGAGAGAGAGAGAGAGAGAGAGAGAGAGAGAGAGAGAGAGAGAGAGAGTACAGCGGTGTGCTTTTCAAAACTAGACAATATTCTAATTACATGTCAACAGGATGGGCTGCACTCACTCCTACTACATCACGTCTGCATTCTAGAACTCTCCACCAACCACAAGCTTCTACCAACCCACCTGTCTCCTCTTCTCTCCCAACTGTGTCCATCTATGTCACTTCCTGTGAGGTCAGGAATCTGTCATTATCATCTATAGCATCACTGATATGACAAGTAGCCTACTTGTGTAAGTAGGGACTGAATTTGTCATTTATCTAGAAATGTCTAGGGGCATAAATCATGTCTAAATATTATTTAGTGCGTTTTACAAACATACCATAAATGTACTTTTTATGGTTATCAAAGCCACCACTTTTCTATTGTTTTCAAATGAAGCCTAGAAAGTGAGCCAACTAGATTCTCTACTAGATTCTCAGCTGAACTTTTGCCTCTCCAGTAGGTTTGTCATCAATTCCACAGCGCATACAACTTCCTGTCAACAGCAAATTTGTGTTCCCTTTTAAACTCTCACAATAATTCAATGTTAGTAAATGATTAATTACCATGAAATTATTTGTGATGATAAATGACTTAATTTCACGCCACTATAATAAACTTAATCAGCCTTTGTAAACACTGGACAGATATGATATAAATAAACGACAACTTGGGCTAAATATACAAAGCTTATTATTGATACAGATGAAAAATAAACAATGACAGATGGCAACAATCAAAGCAATGCAATGTACTGTACTAAGGTGGAAAATAAATATAACTGTGACTGTGGTCAGCTCAAATGATTGGTCAAGCGATTATATAACCACACTATATATTATAACATCACCAAGCACAACACAAGCTCACCAACAAGATCTGATAAAAGAAGAGAAGTGAGCTCTGCCTTTTCCAACGCCTCCGTAAGGATTATATTCAAGCTGATTGTATTTGGCGTCGGCATCACTGAAAGTATTATGCAGGAGGCCTCTCCAATCCCACTGATCCTGTCAACATCTCCAACCCCTCTCTCTCTCTCTCTCTCTCTCTCTCTCTCTCTCTCTCTCTCTCTCTCTCTCTCTCTCCAAAGTCCCACTGCCCCCTTCTCATCTCATCATGGTCTGATACGTGCATCAAGATGCTTATCTGGGTGCTATAGCAACACTGTAGTATGTAGCATGCACTTTACAATCCGCCCAGGAAAAGCTTCTGCCTTTCCACCTTCACAGCCATCATTTGCATCAATCATGATTATCATCCTCCAGAACCACACAATGTGACTCCAAAACAATACAACGTAGTAGCCTGATTGCCATCGACTTTCAAAGCTCTACGAGACTTTGGTCTGACCAAGAGCCTGTACAACAAAAGTTTCCCAAAGCGCATGGTTGACCCGCCTCCCTCAAATGCCTCGGTTTGCTACTGGTCGATATCAGAAAATGCTGTGCCAAAGAAAAAACAATCAAACACCACTCTTTCCTCTGACGTATGTGACGCGGAGGGAACTGCTTGAGTAACAGCTAACAGGACTGAGAGCCGTTGGAGCTGCTCAAAGTTGATTGGTTCCCGACCAAGGGGGTGGAGTTCCAGATTTTTCTGGAACTCAGAAACGCTGTTTAGATCAGTAGCTGGCCAGACCAGCGACAGCAACGCCGAAGGTGTTACATCACTGCTGGGAGGTCATGCCAGGCTAACAACGTAGGGCAATACAACATAATACAATGTACAGGTAGACTAGCCACATGTTACCCACACAACAGGCTGTCACTTCAGCCACAGAGGGTCTCTTCCGAGCTAGTATCAGTAGGCATCAAAAGCAAAATGGTGTTCTTCTTGCCCCCAACGGCACCTTCCAGTAAGAACAGCCTAAAAGGCACTACTGTAACCCATATTGTAAACCTAACTCTCTCAACCTTCACCTACACCGTAAATTTGGGGGGGCTTGTGCCTTGAAGGCAGTGCTGCCTGGAAGGCAATTTTGAGGGCAAAAAAGACCTGAGCAAACGACTTCCACTTTTAGTCAATGGGGATTCTCCCACTTTACGCTCTCCTACAAGAGTCCGGAACACACACACACACACACACACACACACACACACACACACACACACACACACACACACAGAATGCACTTTCACTTTTTATCAAAGGGGGATTCAACGGAACAATGTGATCCACCTCTCTGCAACTGCTATATCAGAACATGCTTACTAAGATCATTTCATAACATAAGCCCATTCACAAGGGGTAACACACACTCTCACACACACACACACATACACACACAAGTGTATTTGGAGCTACACAATCAGTGAGCCATCTCCCCTCCTTCCTCTTCACAGTCTTCTTCAATAACACAGCCTGACCCACTGGGCTTCCAATCCAACGCTGTGGTCATTATTTGACCGTAAAAAACAGATCGTGTTCAGGGAGGGGATTTTCTTGTCATCCTTAAGCATTATTTCTGGAGACACGGCTTCAAAAGGTACCGAAAGAGCAAGAGAGAGCAAGCGAGAGAGAGAGAGAGAAAGAGAGAG
>JAODXP020000018.1:311945-331945 GCA_027497455.2 Sardinella longiceps | reverse complement strand
ACTGAGCCAAGCAGATGAAGAGAGAGAGAGAGAGAGAGAGAGAGAGAGAGAGAGAGAGAGAGAGAGAGAGAGAGAGAGAGAGAGAGAGAGAGAGAGAGGGGAGGTCTGCATTGTACACGACCCGGCCCTGCCAGAGCCCCAGAAAAAGCGCACACACAACATTATGGCACTGAGCTAAGGAGAGAGAGAGAGAGAGAGAGAGAGAGAGAGAGAGAGAGAGAGAGAGAGAGAGAGAGAGAGAGAGAGAGAGAGAGAGAGATGGAAAGAAAGAGGAGAGGGGGTGGGGTAGAGGAGGAGACAGAGTGTAAAAAAGACTGAGAGAGGGAGGGAGGGAGAGGGAATGATAGAGGGGAAAGACAGAGAGGAAGAGGGAGAAAAGGAGAGAGGGAGTGAAATAGTGAGGAAAGAGAGAGAGAGGAGGAGGAGGAGGAAGGGAAGGGAAGGAGGGATGGAGGGAGGGAGAAAGGAAAGGAAAAGAAAGGAAAGGATCTGGAGAGAGCCAGTTTTTAGTGAGCCAACCTAAGAGAGCGGAACAAACGACAACTGAAAAAGAAAAATCTATCCTGAAGAGATTCAAATTTCTGCGGCAAATGAGGGACGGGTAGCTGGAGGTGTGTGTATGCGTGGATGGTGTGTGTGTGTGTGTGTGTGTATGGTGTGTGTGTGTGTGTGTGTGTGTGTGTATGCGTGGATGGTGGGTGGGTGTCGTGGGTGGATGTGGATGGGGTGTGCAATAAAAAAAGAAAGAAAGAAAGAACGAAAAAGAAAGAAGGAAAGGAAAAAAAAAATCCCTGGATCACATATCCTTCCTTGTTTCAACAGCCCTGAAGTGGGAAGCGTTCTCAAGGCTCCCATTGATTTTTAAAATACTCCGACATCAACTTGCAGATCTGTCTCGGGGGCTTGGGGGCCGAGCGAGCGAGCGAGAGAGCGAGCGCACCTGATATAAACTTAATCCCCCCTCCTATCGCTGTCTGGCACGAGGCCAGCGGGGGGCGGGGAGAGGGGCGGGGGGGGGCTTGCTGCTGTGCTCACGCCGCCACATAACTCATTCTACTGATGACAGGACTCTTTTAGACTTCCTGTTACTAGGGTAATAATAAGGAAATCACACTTGCTCTCTTTGCTCCGGTCAAATGAACCCAAATCAAGTTACTGTAGGAGCACATGTGTGTGTGTTTGTAATGCATGCATGTGGCTTCCATGTGTAAATGGCTCCTTGCGCTGCTGCAGGTCTTTTCCCCCTGCAGGGTTTGGACACAGAGACCGGTCTAAGTGGAGTCGGTGGTGCAGGAATTTGTTGACATAAGGTGTGTGTTCGCAGTCTGCCAGTGCCGTCTTTTAGGAGGACGAGAAAGAGAGGGACAGAGAGAGAGAGAGAGAGAGAGAGAGAGAGAGAGAGAGAGAGAGAGAGAGAGAGAGAGAGAGAAAAAAGGCTCTCAGCAGCTCTCCAGACTGGCATTGGGCACATGATCTGAAATGGCAATGCCCACACGCAACCTTGCCAGCACTCATGGCGCAGTGTTCTCCTCTGTGACCGTGACTCTTGTGTCATCACTCGCTCTACCTCCACACACACACACACACACACACACACACACACACACACACACACACACACACACACACACACAGACACACACCACCTCCAATTTGGCTCCAACTAAACAAGCTGCCGCAATGCTAATTCTGTCATGCTAACGCTTTCTATAACGACAGGAACACGTAAACCGATAGCCAGTGGCGATGGCGGAGGAAGATTACCTCTCCTATGGGACAGTGCCATGGGACTTGGGGGAGGGCGTGAGGAATGGGCGGCTAGCGCGGGCACAGCGGTGTCGGGGGACGACACACTGGGCAGGGCTGTGATCAGGGAGGTGTTGGCCGGCAGATGGAGACGACGCGGTAGGTCAGGGCACAGGGCAGAATGCCCGCCTGGGCGACGCTATGCCCTCTACCACCCTCTCCTCATACCAGAAGCTCAAGCGAAGCGGCCATGCATCTCTCTCTCTCTCTCTCTGTCTCAACCTCTTTCAAGCAGCCATGCATCTCTCTCTCTCTGTCTCAACCTCTTTCACATTCAAATTCAAATGGCTTAATTCACCAGATTAATGTCTTACTAAAACAAACCACATCAACAACTTCACTCTCTCTCTCTCTCTCTCTCTCTCTCTCTCTCTCTCTCTCTTTCTCCCTCTCTCTCACACTCTTTTTGTGTATACCAACAAGCTTAGGGAAGTAAGGAGAGTTTCGTGACTCTAATGACAGCAGGGGGTTGCGTGGGGGTTCTCACGATCGTCCGTGACCCCTGCTCTTCCTCCCCTCCTCTGCTCCGCACCCCCTACAGGGCGCCATCCTGCCAGCCAGTCGGGCTCTGGACTCCCCCCCACCCCTCCTTCTCCTCCCGAGCCTGGCATCAGCACACCCTCCTGCCACCTATCATTAGCGGCCCATGGCGCAGGCCTACGGTACAGGCAGACTCTAAAGAACACTACAGTAATTTCCTGCATATAAGCCGCATTGTGTATAAGCCGCAGGACAGTGTTTCATGCAAGTAAAAAAAAAAAAGAAACCATATTAACACCTTATTAACTGCCCCCCTGTTTTAACCTCATAACGGAAGAAATTTTGCAAAATCAAAGTGTAAGCCACGGCTAATAGTCGGGAAATTACGGTCCTACAGCGGCAGCAGTAGGATCAGAAGCAGAAGCATTGGGCTCCAGTAGTAGTAGTAGTAGCAGAGGACACACACTTCCATGCGGAATGGAATGGAATCTCCCAGGGAATGCTGGGAATGCTTAGAATGTTTAATCACAGTCACATGTTTTGCTTTTCTTCTCTTTGTCTTTTTTTTTTTTTTTGACACTTATCCATGACATGGCTAACAAACCCAGGCAGGTACTGTAGCCTGTAGTGGTGGTAAGAGAGAATCTGTTGGATTTGGCCAGCTAGCATACTTAGCAGTGTTGTGGCTAACACTGTTGGCACTGCCACTGCGGATAATGAGCACCAAAAAAAAAAAAAAAAATCTAAATTTAAATTAAAATGACCATATGGTTAGTTCACACCACAGTGTGTGTTTGTATGTGTGTGTGAGTACTTTCTGTCTCTCCAGCTTTCTTCATTTTCTACACACACACACACACACACACACACACACACACACACACACTGTGCCACAAGTTGGGCTGTGGATGGGTGGGCTTTGGAATAACAACAGCATGAGTTGGTTTCCTTCCCCTTCTCCTTGGCTTGCTGGCATCTGCTCTCTGCTCCTCTGCTCTCCTCTCCTGTCACGAGTGGAACGCCGGCCGCACAAGTGTTTAATTTTTCACAGCCTTGTGGCAGCTTTACGATTTCTGGCCAGATTTACGTATACATAAGAGAGAGGGCCACTTGCATCAATCATTTCCTGTACACACACTCCACCGAAACAGGACACAGAACGGACGACTGAAACCTGCCACATCATATCTTTTTTTTGCCTTCTTTTTTTTTCTTTCTGTTCCTTTTAAATAAAAAAACACACCAAGCTTCCATTCATTACATATTTGCACAATGTTCTGATCAAAATCACTGAAGACAAACATTCAAAACAGGCTCCGGTTTATTAAGCGCTTTTGACGATAAACGTTGACGTTCCCCACTCCATCTTTCCATCTTACCAATCTCCTCGAGAGCGAGAGAGAGAGAGAGAGAGAGAGAGAGAGAGAGAGAGAGAGAAAGGCACCCAGTGAATTGGCGTAAACGTGCCACAGCTGGGATGGCAAGACAATAACAGCACAGTAATGACTCTTTTCCTTTTGCAGGCTTTTTCTATTGCATCCCGAGAGAGAGAGAGAGAGAGAGAGAGAGAGAGAGAGAGAGAGAGAGAGAACAGATCTTCTTCTCCATGACTCAAAGGGCCCTGTTGCATGCCTCCTGTCTAGGGATAGGGCAGTGCGAGCCACAAGGCTTGTCTGCTGTCATGCCTGCTGGTATTGTGTGCCGTGTCACACTCTCTGCGGCTGACACCATCCAACACACACACACACACACACACACACACACACACACACAGACCGCCCCAGACACACTAAGCTATGCTCAGCCACATCTTTGCAGAGAGTAAACTTTTGGTTATGGCAGCGTTACAGCCCGACCGCCGTCTCCGAGTGTTGTGTGGAAGGGGCACCATACCGCCATTGTCGCTGCTGCTGACTTTCCTTCTCCGGAGGGTTTTGTTTACGTGATAGAATGCAGTGGCAGACAACCACAGAGCCAGCTAATGGTAAGCTTAGGAATGCTTATTCCCCCCAAGCGCCCAGGAGGACGCCTGGAGAAGACTATATCCAGCTCCACTTTATTGAGTTATATCAAGGGCCTCTTGAGCAATATGGAATCATTCCCGAGAGTCTTCAGCATAGCATCTTGATTCTCTGTGTAAAGCATGGAAGCCATAAACCTCAACATGTCATTCTGCTGAACCAATTTGGTGGACACACATGACTTCTTCAAGAGTTCCTCTGCTGGGATAAAATAATAAAAATGAAAAAAAAACTAGAAAAGCGCTCAGAGAGCGCAGACCTCCACCAAGACAATGTGGTCACAGATGGTGTTCTGGATCACCGATCACCACCAAAATCAAATCAGTTCTTACTTGGCCCAATACACACGTTGTCCGAAAATTTGATCCAAATCCATGCAGTACTTTTCGAGTTATGTTGCTCACAGACACACACACAGACTCACACACAGACACACGCCGAGCAAAACATAACCTCCATAAATCTGATCCAGATTTGGAAATCCAATGGTTTGCCATGTGTAATCCAGGATCACTTTCCAACAAACTTGTCGCTGATCATAGCTAGCACAGATAACAGATATAATTTTTAGTCACGATTACAGTGTTTTGAAAAACTTAGGCCCAGGTCTGACTGCCAATAGCAGGGGTGGGCAATTGTTTTGACCAAGGGGCCACATTGGCTTTTAGATTTTGATTAAGGGGCCGGGTTAACAGTTAATCAGTTGATGCCGGTATATTGGCAAGTCTCAATCCAGTAGCCCAACTTACTTCAGAGGACATGTTAACATGCAGTTTTATAAGGGTGGTATTTGTATTTCATGAATACAAGAAATTTGAGGCATTTAAGCAGACCTATAATCTAAGTCACCATGACTACGTAACAAAATATTTTATTTTGGGAAGGCTTCACAGGCCGGATTAAATAGCTCCGCGGGCCGCATGTGGCCCCCGGGCCTTAGTTTGCCCAGGTATGGCCAATACCAACACACCGCAAGCAGATTGGTCGTCTAAAATTCCGCCACTGCTCGTCAATGTCTTCAAATTAAATCCTAATTATCAATGCAATACCAAGAGCTTTCACAGATGATCAGCCAGAAGACTACAGACTAAGACAAAGCGTCTCTTTTGAAGTGGTTACAGCTTTGAACACAAAGAAATGTGAATAGCATTTAGCATATCAGCAGCACAATGCCAACCTGACGTCGATAGAAACCATGCCAGAGGTATAATGAGTGTCAATTAATCAATCAGAGTCCTTGCACTGCTTAATCCATCTAGCCAGTCCGAGACACACTGATGTTTATTATGGAGACCAGTCAGAGGCCATTTTTTTTCCCTGCGGTCTGCTGCTGAGGCAGTTCCAGAAGATTAAGGGGGGAAAAACTCTCAGTTCTGCGGGTTGAAATTTCCTCTAGTGCTTCTCTCTCCATGATGGGTCATGGCAGACTTAGGAGAAGTGCCCGGGCTCCTCTGCGTACGTTCCAGAACGATCCGGGGGGGAGGGAGGGCTGACTAAAATAAGGTCACAGGTTTCTGGACATGAAGCCAACACTAACGGTCACACACACACACACACACACACACACACTCTCTCTCTCTACTGAGACCCCCGCCACTTTGGCACGAAGAGAACTCATCTCCCCGACAACAGGCCAACTGGGGACCGGCGCAGCACAGAACGACCATCGAAAAGAAAAAAAAAAAGCGAGAAACCCACATTTAATTCAAACAACATGGTCCAAAAGCTCGAATGTCTTTTTTTTCAGTTGTTCAAAATGAGCACAAAAGAGCAAGCTTGTTGTCCTCTTAACCAACTCAGCCTGGACTTTCCGGCTCAAATCTGTCTTCAGTGCCCAAGGAAAACTGGCTGAATCATTTGTGGTTCCCACTTAATACCCCTGATGACTTATCAGTCTATAGACAAACACGAGGCAAAATCAGATCCAGTCATGTTCTACACAAAAAGACTTTTTGGAGATTGAATTGCAAACATCAGCGTGAGCATCTCGTTGCCTATAAGTCAACTGACTACGCACAGAACATTGCATAAATCACAGGGAGCACACACACACACACACACACACACACTCACACACACACACAGCAAGAGAGAGAGAGGGGTGGGGGCTCTCTCTGCTATAAATTCAACGGGTCACAAGAAACCATAAGCATATTAAAATGGCGTAAAACTGCCTTCAGTCTGGAGAGAAGCTTCAAAAACACTTTTTTGTCTGATCCCCCCCCCTCTCTCTCTCTCTCTCTCTCTCTCTCTCTTTCTCTTTTCTTTGTGAACACTCTTTTGCCCCTCTTGTTAGACACCCCTATGGAAAGACACCCCTAATTACAGTAGGCCCATAATTGTGGCTCTCATCATCCCTTTTTTTTTTTTCTTTTTTTTTTCCTGGATTCCACTCATTCCAACCCACTTCATGACACTCTCTTTATCTCTCTCTCTCTCTCTCTCTCTCTCTCTCTCTCTCTCTCTCTCTCTCTCTCTATCCCCCTCTCAGGTCTGGTGGGAGTTGAGTTAATAGCCCCTCGCTCGCCCCCTTTTCCCAAAAGTAGACAGTGCTGTTAAACAGCCCCTCAATGCCAAGTGTGCATGTGTGCGTGTGTGTGTGTGTGTGTGTGTGTGTGTGTGTGTGTGTGTGTGTGTGTTTTTCCTCCCTCCTCCATCCCTCACCATTGCTGTCAGAAATGTGTCTGTGTGAATTACCCAGCGCTGTGAGTTGGACTGCACCGACAGCCAGTACTGAAGCTCCACTCGTGCAGTGTGCATACAAAGTGATGGCTGAGCCATTTGAATGCAGTCTGGCCCGCGTTATCCTAAGTATTGCTTCTGACTTCTCGCACAAACGCACAGCACAACAATATGTTCACACACAACGCCCCCACACCAGTCTACACACACACACACACACACACACACACGTTCATGCTCGCTAAAAAGCACAGTTCCATTGAACCTAGCTGGCAAAGGCTTAATGTAGTGTAGCACTGAACTCCTATTATTATGAAGCTTATCAACCTACACACTGTATAAACATACACACACACACACACACACACACTTGCACACACACAGAGGGCTGCTATGGTATAATGCACAGTAGTGCACAGTAGTGTTTTGTATTGTGGTGGTGAACTCCAATTATTATGAAGCTTATCAACCTACACATATAAATTCACACTCTCACACATACACACACACACACACACACACACACACACTTGCCCCTTACAAACATCTATCTCCCATTAGAGGGCTTGTATGGTACGGTGTGGTGTAGAGCTGTGTATAGTAGTTTCATTTCGTAGTGTAGTGTAGTGTAGTGTAGTGTAGTCCAATTATTATGAAGCTTAACAACCTACACATAAAAATTCACCCTCACACACACACACACACAGACACACGTAAGTACACACACTTGCCCCTTACAAACATCTATTTCTCATTAGAGGTACGGTGTGGTGTAGAGCCTTGTACAGTAGTTTGGTTTCCTAGTGTAGTGTAGTGTAGTTTGGCGGTGAACTCCAGTCTCATTACTAAGCTCTTCCTGCTCCTCCTCCCCTCCGCTTCTCCACAGGTTTCCTCAGATGTAAAAACGGTATGTCACGCATGTCCAGAGATTTTACAGCACGGCTGCGCTGCGCCGCGAACGCGAACGCTAACGCAGCCGTGCTGCTGCTGCTGCCGCTGCCACATCAAAGCAGACTCCCAGAGACAAGACAAGGGTGTCATTCGCCACGCTACTCCAGTCTCATCTAATCCACACCACTTGCAACTGCTGCCTATAGCAAAGCAGCAAAGCCCAGGCTGATAAGGTACAACCACTTGCCACTTGCCAAGCAAAACTGGGAACATGGCAGTGGATGTGTATATGTGTGTGGGTGTGTGTGTGGGTGTGTGAACATTTGGGTGTGGAGCAAGTGTGTGTGTTGGGCGGGGGTGGGGGGGGGGGTGGGGGTGTCTTTTGAGTTGAAGTGTGTGTGGAGTGTGTATGTTCTTTTGAGGGTTGAGATATGAGTGGAATGTGTGTGTATGTCTGTATGCTTGGATGTGGGGTAGAGTGGAAGACTGTTCGGATGTGTGTGTTGTGTATGAGTGCATGTCTGAATGTGTAGAGTATGTGTGTGTGTGTGTGTGTGTGTGTGTGTGTGTGTGTGTGTGTGTGTGTGTGTGTGTGTGTGTGTGTGTGTGTGTGGGTGTCTGTATATGGAACGCTGATTGAGTAGATATGTGTTCTGTGCACTGTATGTGAGTTTGTGTGTGTGTGTGTGTGTGTGTGTGTGTGTGTGCATCAGAGTGCTGGGGGTTGTATACTGTACTCACCGTGATTGTCGTTTTCCGAGCTGCCCGTTCGGGCCGTCTCAGGGGGGTGCGTCTGCTTGGGAGGCCGGCCCTTGGCCACCCCGGAGGGGGGCTTCCCTAGACGGGCTCCACTGGACATCTCCATGCCTGTGAAAAAACACACACACATAATGTAGATTCACTTAAAACACTTTCAGTAGCATCCTTGCAGCTGTTGCATTACCGACGGCAACTACGACGGGTGAGACGGTAATTCACGAAGTCTGTCCCCGCACAAACGGCATACAGACGCCATGTTGTGCGTGCACACACACACACACACACACACACACACACACACACACACACACACACACACACACATCTCCATGCCTGTGGGGGTCAGGGAAACACACTCAGCTCCATGACACCAGCACTAAATACAGAACGTTACCGCCATACTGCCAATACTGTAAAAACATTACTGTCGAGTGAAAAGTGTGAGCGCCGTCAATTACACATTTACAGCATTACAGTAACAACAAATGCACAAGTAGAAAGTAGAAAGTAGAAACACCCGGGGTTGACTTCCGGTAGCGGAGCCATGTAGACGTGTTTTGTGGAGCTCTGCTAGACTTTGACTTATGTATATAGTTCATCGTGTACAGTGACGTGTATTACAACTACTCAACAATTCGCATATGACTTAAAGTGAAGCTCTTGGTTATTTTCTTTGTACCGTCAATTAGAAAGTAGAAACACCCAAATGAGTTATTTAAACTTGTCAGAGTGTAGGAAAACACAAGTGGCCAACCTTCTTATACAGTCATTGGGCCAATCTGCCACACACTTGCACTAACATACACACACACACACACACACACACACACACACACACACACACACACACACACACACACACACACACAAATATCTTTTAAAACTCTGTACACTGTCTTTATCTATTGAGGTATCATCATCATCATCTCACTATAGTGTGAAACGACCACCAGGGGAGCCTGCCAGCTAGGCTCATAGCAATCGCCTGTATCCATGTCAACAGTCGCAGGAGAGCCAAGATCAATAACACACCGTTTAATCTCAAACCATCACCCAAAAAATGTCAAAAACTACCTTCAGCTGTCTGTCTAGTGTACACATGTGTGGTAAAGTAGATTGATATATGTGTGTGTGTGTGTGTGTGTGTGTGTGTGTGTGTGTGTGTGTGTGTGTGTGTGTGTGTGTGTGTGTGTGTGTGTGTGTGCCTGTGTGTGTGTGTGTGTGCTGTGTGATAGTCAATGCCTGTCAGTTCAACAGAGCCACACAGAGAGCATTTCTGTAGCGTGTCCTTGAATGGCCTGCGGCAGCCCAGAGCTGTTCTCACTCTCACGCTCCATTCAAAGGAGCCGTTCGTGAGTATCTCAGGTATCAACTCCAGAGACGCCACGCCACGGTTCACTCGTTATTTCATGCCCCCGTAATCACTCAACCGCCATCCACCCACCCCCCACCGCAACCCCCACCCACCCCCCAACCAGCCATCCATCCCCCTCCCCTCCCCTCCATCTCTTCAGTGGCCCCCTCCCACCCGTGCCCATAAGCACATGGCCTATTTAATGGATTATTGGGTAATTCAGGATGATATCTGCCACCTACTTTCCCCCTCCTGACCGTCATAACCAAATTTCATTCTAGTCAGCGCTGCCAGCGTGAAAAAGAATTGACGTGCGCAGATGAACAAACGGAGGAGAAGAGTTGGGGTTGATGTGGGGGTGTGTGTGTGTGTGTGGGGGGGGTGTTCAGACTGTCTCTGTCAGATCGTAGACCATCAATCCTGGAGAGAAATGGTCGGCAGTGGTACGCTAATGGATGGGGTCTGACAATGAGTAATTAAAATAAACAGGATTGATTATGGCGAAAGCATGGTTTCCCATTAGCGTGCATTAACGTCACTTCAGCGCTCGATTAGAATGAGCCCAAAAAGGTCAGGCCGTTTCTGACGCCTTTCAGGGAGGTTTAACTCGCTAACTAAATGGCCCCTCAACGCCAAGCCTTTTCTTCACCAGTTTACAAACAGCCATGATACTATTCAACAAATACACACATTCATTCATTCATTCATTCATTCACATCACACATGTTGCTGTGTGTCTCTCACACACATCAACAACACTACACACATGCTTGTATCGAAACCACATGAAGGTCCAAACCTACATGGGAAATTAGAACTGAGTCCAGCAGCTGAAAAGCTGAGCTTTGGTGATAAGCCAATATGCATAGAGAATCACTGCCATGAATATCATGTCATCATTCATTTACATGTAAATAACTTTTCTTGCATATTGCATATAAAAGTGCACACACAGAAACACACACACACACCCCTACCTAAGTGTAAGTTGACCTAGGTAGGCAAAAACACACACACATACTGTAGATTCACACACACACACACACACACACACACACACACACCTAGACATAGCCTAAACATGTGTGAACATAAGCACTCTCTCTCTCTCTCTCTCTCTCTCTCTCTCTCTCTCTCTCTCTCTCTCTCTCACACACACACACACACACACACACACACACACACACACACACACAGTGCTGGACACACAGAGTGCAGGCCCTCCGTCTTTAGAGTGACTTGCGAGGGAAGTCAGCGGCTTCTTCCCACACATATCACTGCTTCCTGTCTGCACCTCAAGCTGTACAAGCCTGCCCAGAGAATGAGAGAGAGAGCCTTGCAGCTGACGCTGCCAGAAAGATGGACTGGGTTTGTGTGTGTGTGTGAGTGTGTGTGTGTGTGTGTGAGTGAGTGTGTCTGTAAGTGTGTGTGTGTGTGTGTGTGTGTGTGTGTGTGTGTGTGTGGTGGTGTGTGTGTGTATGTGTGTGCATGTGTGTGTTTGTGTGTGTGTGTTCGTATGTGTGTGTGTGTGTGGCACAAGCAGCGAGTGCAGGGGTGGGTGTTTGAATGAGTGGGCCACACAGGACAATTCCCTGCTCTGTCTACCATGATGAAGACAAAAAAAAAAAACACCACCCAATCGGCACCGCTCTAAGGTACACCCTGTCAGCAAGCTGCTAAAAACCACACACAGCCAGGCTAGGCGGGCAGTAACCAGAGAAGACCAGACAACAACCAGACACAACCAGACTCAATCACGAGGCCCATACACTTCAGCTGAAAGTTGTTGGGAGCCTGAATCTCAGCGCCGAGCGAGACACTGTAACATTATCAGTGCACATTTGGGGGCTAACTGCATTATCCCACATTATCTAACAACATTATCCACTAAGACATATGGGATCATCTCAGCTGTTATGGCTAACTGCTCTTCCCGAGCCAAATTCGTCCTACAGAGAGAGAGAGAAAAAAAGAGTAATAGGATGATATAAAAAACAGCTGGTAAGTGTAATAGCTGAGGTATTTGGGGAATTTAACAACACAAACACACACACACACACACACACACAGCATCACACACACACACATACATAGGCCTACAGAGACCATACACAATGGGATTAAAAGGGAGACATGCCAACAGTCTTAAAACACAATCTAGATCTCAATTATTTATTTGACACAAGTTGAACAGAAATTCAGGTGACATGACTTAATCACCGACCATATGTAATGCGGGCTGTTTTTCAGACACCTGTGTCAGCGGGTTCATTCTCGTCTTCTCACATGAGCCATTTAAGCAAACTTCACAGATGTTGTTTGTTTATTTATTTCAGTGCTATTGGTAAATAAATCAACCGGATCAGGCGCTTGGTCTCTTGAAGGCCACACCTACCTGAAAAGCTGGAGCCACCCAACACGAGTGGCCGGGTGACCCGGGTCACCCACGTGGGGTCAGGCTGTAGCCTACTCTTCTCTCGGTGCCTTTTGATGTTACATGGCAATCACACCTGCCGCCGTCCCGTGAGCCGGGTTCGTTGCGGACGGACAGCCGTCACGGTCGGTAGCCACGCTTCTAGCCCCCGCTGTGTATCCGCTGAGGAACAGTGAGGAGGAGACGACGAAGAAGAAAACCAAGAAAACCAGCAAACGGGGGAAAGGAAATGCAAATTAAATAACCTGAACAGTTTCACCTTATTGCCAGACTCGCTCGTCTCTTTCCTTCATTAATATGTAAACCACGAGGTACCGCTTTAACCTCAACCCTCTCGTTAAAAACGAACTCCAGAAATGTCAAAAAGCAGGAGACGGAGAGGATAGAAACGACGTCGACTCCTTAAAGAAAATAATAAAATAGAAGAAGCTTTTATAGGCAGTGAAGCAAAATGGCGACTTTAATACGAAGGAGGAGTAAAAAAAATCCTTGCGCTGGAGCTAAAGGGAGCCACAAAAATATGTTTAGTGCAGTAATTTTCGACAGCTGCGAGAGTTGGTTAGAGTAAAAGAAATAGAAGCGGTGGAAAATGGTCAGCAAGGCTCAGTCGCGTTCGATTTCGAAGCCGTCTTCGATTCCTTACCTCTGGATTATGGCTATTTTTTATACGGATATTATCTTCACGGCCGAGTACAGTAATACAGTAATGTGTGCCTGGTCATGCGCGTATCCACTCTCCCTTTGACAGTTGTAACTACAGTCTGGAGCCAACTTGCAAACTCTCGCGTTATTATTTGTATTTTTTTAATCGAGCAAATAATATTCCTATTCTGCTTAATAAAATCCAATACGAATCTGACCGTTTGATGCGGCTCTCCCGACGTAATGCCGCTCGGTCATGACGAAAAGGGTTAGGCTAAATTCGCAGCTAGGCTAACCAATATAATCTAATATTGTTGCATGGCTAGATATTTTCCGTTGCCACGGAAAGTCGCTCATGAGACCCAGAAACAAACACATTGATTATTGGCAGCGAGTTATTGCTGTGAGTCGTCTCTTAAGAAATATCTATTTTAACAAGCAAAGAGAAGTGGCTTAGTCTATTCGTTCCACAATATGACTTATGCAGTGACTGTTTTCAGTCCAGTTTGCTGAGATTCTAATCAAACTTATAATAGCTTATGGGAGGCCATAAGTTTTACCTTTTTTTTTTTCTTTTCTTTTGTTTTTTTCTTTTGAGAACTACAGTGTAACAGGATCCAGACAATTGCATTGTCATTCAATTACCCAATATCTTACTTTGTTGGTATTTTAAATATGACATCTCAATATTCTCAGGAGGATTGCACCAAGGGTGCTCTATGTATTTTATGAACAACTGTATGCCCATATGCCTTAATTATTATTGGCATATGCAAGCCTAAAATGAAGAGGAGAAAGTCTCCTTAAAGCAGTATTTGTAATTTATGATCCCCAAACTGATGCGTGCTACTTACAGCGACCTAGTAGATGACCCATAAATTGATTTTTCCCAGACAGTGACGTAATTTACCTACATTCCACAGTTTTCTATTTCACCAGAAGATGGCGCCACACACCATGATAATCATGTGGGTTAGATGACGTTTGAGACTTTGAGTAGGCTACAAGGTTTTCATATCAGTGATTTTTTAAATCTTGATTCATACTACCATTCATAATCTTATCATGTTTCATATTATAGTTAATTTAACCGGTACAAAGCTAAGGGACAATATTCCAGTGTGAAGGCCATTAATGGCGAGCTCTCTCTAGTGAGTGCCAGTAGTGACTCTTTTTTTCAATATCTGATTGCTGTTTTAGATAAGACAATGAAAGATAAAACCTCGAAACGATTGGCTGCTATCTGATCATTCCATTGGCTCCAGCCATTTGCTTATTTGTAATCATTTCCAAATGTATTTCGGAATTGATCCACACGGGGGCAGTGTTATCCATATAAATTCTGAGAGTCTGGCTGTGCAAAACCTGGCATCACCAAGGCTACCGTCTCTGGACATCCCTTCAGGAGTGAAGGCATGTAAAATAATAACAAAGAAGGTGAGGCACGTAGCATATGCAAATACATTTTATTTTTTTTCAGCCTGTGTTGCCAGTCGGCCTAGCTTCCACCTAGTGATAACAAGCAGAACAATCAAGACTTAAAGGGACACTGTTTAATTCTTCATGTGATGTGGCATTAGAAACACAAACCATCCGTGTGAATGTGTATTAATTTTTAATAGCACAGTCACACTCTCTCAAGTCCCAAGAAGGCGATTTGTCAATGATTTAGATGACTTCCAACAGCCCCTTCACGCCTCAGCTAAAATTGAACCTCAGTTTGTTTCAAATGAGACTGAGGGCACTGTACTGTGTGGGCAAGATAAAGCTGAAATATGAGTGGCTGTGTCTACCTTCTCAAATTGATGATGGCCTCGCAATGGCATTTTTTCATATCAGACTGTTTCTGTTGTTTATGCCCTATATAGGCTATGCTATACTGCCAGCAGTGACTAGCTGGAGTTTTCCCATTATAATGGCATGAAAAAAAATTAAACCAGCTAGAATGATCACCTTGTCAAACCAGTTGAACCATGAAAACTGGTCAGTTTATGCAGACGAGCCATCTTAAACGTTTTAATCTGCTCAGGCTGTTGTTACCTCCGCCAAGGAGGTTATGTTTTCGGTTGCGTTGGTTTGTCTGTCTGTCAGCAGTATAACTCGAAAAGCACTACACAGATTTGGATGAAATTTTCAGACAATGTGTAAATTGGGACAAGCAAGAACTGATTTGATTTTGGTGGCGATCGGTGATCCAGAACATGATCTGGAATTTATATTGTGTCTGTGACCCCATTGCCTTGGCGGAGGTCTGCGCTCTCTGAGAGCTTTTCTAGTTGTATTTTTTTTCATTTATTTTTTTTTCAACACTGATATTTGGTAGGGGAACCAGTCAGATAGCTGATAATCTGGTCACACCATCATAATGATGTGCAGGTCCAGCTGTCGAGCTTTTCTACAGGTTGTCTTTATGTGAACTAACAAGTGATGTTGGATAGAGATAGATTGACACTGTACCATGCACGGGAGAGAAGATGGAGTCGGAAAGGTAGGCTATGTTCACTTATCTGTGTCGGAATAGTGATGCAAGGTGGGAAATGTCACCTCTCAAGAAAAGAGCTTGTTTGCCATCTCAGGGTCCCTGAATACACCAACAGTTACAGCAGCACCTGAAGGAGATATGTGGAGTCATGTAGGCTATCTACAGTGATGTAGTTATGGGAGGCTGCTTCTCTCTGCATTCAAAATGGCCTTTTATATTTCTCTAGCGGCCAGACAAGAATGTACGTATGTGCGCGCGCACACACACACACACACACACACATACACACACACATTATTCTCTAGATGATGATAATCCCACCTTGAGTGTGGTGTCAATGGCTCACATGAAGCTTACATAGGACCTTAAAGCTCATCCTACTGTACAATACGGTATTCATAACCCTTGACCTATCAAACTTGACTCATTAAAGGGACCATACGCTTTTTCCAAGCTAACGTTTTTAGCTGTAGCTGTAAACAGCTGCAGGCTGTTTCTCATGGGGGCGTGCACCAGGTAACTAACCTGCAGCCAACACATATTGGAGTATAGAGAACCGAAGTCACGCTAACTCCGGATTAGCATATGGGTCCTATCGAGCTGAGAGTGAATGAACAAATAAATGTGACTTTTTGGTCCCCTTTGATTTATAACTTGAGTCACACATATGTTGCATGTGAATTTAAATGATAACCATTCATGCCAATCAAGTCGACAATCAATTCATGTTTTACGTTTGTGAAGCTCAAAATGTAAGGTTCAACATTAAAAACATTATATGTGAAACCCACGACACATACTAAAGCGGACCTGAAGTTATATGTATCTGTTCATTCATTTTAATAGGCTCGATAGGACCCTAGGCTAATGCGGAAGAGGGCGTGACTTTGGCTCTCTATATCCCCTGTAGCCTATGACAGACCACCCCTAATTAGTCAATTGATAATTTTCATTGTTCTCAGCTGCAAAGTGACTGCCAACTTCTCTCTCTCTTTTTTTGTAATTATCCATTCTCATTGCCCTCAGCTGTTTACTTGGCTACCAATGTTGTGGGGTACCCACCTTACCCTGTGACATACGTAGTTTGGAAAATTCTATGCAGGTGGTTTAAGCACAGCAGTTGAACAGTTACTAACAATGTAAATTGTCTATTTTAACAATTGAGGCTTTTTATCCCACTTAAAGTGTGTGTAGAGGCAGTATAGACCCAAGAAACACATTCAAAAGCCATAAAAAGTGATTTTTCATAATATGGGACCTTTAATGCATTGGTTGCTTTTGAACCAATTGAATCCGGTCCAGGGGTACCAGCCAAGGCATCCTGTACCCCAAAACTCCTTATCAGCTGAGGGTGCTTTATAATTTATAAATACACCAGTAATTAAGGCACGGAGACGCTTCACGTCATGCGCTAATTGCCTCTTGAGGTGGCTTGGAGGAGTGTACGAGGAAGCCAGGTGCCCCTTAACGAGCCGTCCGACAGTCGCCATGACTCACGCTCAGCGGTGCAGCCAGCGCCCTGATGTTTGGAGAGGCGTGGGGACACCAGGTGCCAGGACTGACACACTCACAAACACTTGCTTGCACAGACATACACACACACACACAAACTCTCTCTCTTTCTCTCTCACACATGTACACACATACACACAAACTCTCTCTCTTTCACACACATATACACACGCACTCTCTCACAAACACACACACACATAAACTCTCTCTTTTTCTCTCACACATACACGCAAACACATACAAACTCTCTCTCTCTCTCTCTCTCTCTCTCTCTCTCTCTCTCTCTCACACACACACACACACACACACACACACATCTGACAGACCATTTCTTTTGGGGCTCTGCCACCTCCTCCTCCTGGCTCCTGCAGAACAGATGCTCCTGAAATTCCCACAGCTCTTTCCCTTGTGCATCTGAGGGAACAGGAGAGGGAGCTGCAGTGGAGGACGGAGGAGGAGGAGGATAGTGGTGGCCATGAGGTTTAGGGTTGGGGGGCAGGGGGGGATTAGGTTGGCGAGGGGGCAGATGAGAATGAGTGACAGGCAGGAGCGGAGGGCCTGATGACCTCCACCACTGTTGCTCTGTGACAGCCAGATTAGAGAGAGGGATAGAGAGAGAGAGAGAGATGGGAAGTGAGTGACACAAGCGAGAGGGGAAAGGAAAATAAATGCGTAAGAGTCTACAAACTCTAAGAGAAGACTAGACCTTTGTTCATGTGACTACACACACACACACACACACACACATACACATGCAGGCACACACACACACACACGCAGGCACACAAAGGAAAAAAATAAAGTAAGAGCGATAAGGGCAATGAGAACGAGGGCAGCGAGATAGAACACAATATGTTTGTTTATGTGTGTTTGTTTGTTTATTTGTGGATGAGTGAGTTTGTTTTGAAAGACAGAGGAAAGAGACAGAAGAAGAGAACAAACACATTCAAAACATATTAATGAGAGATCTAGACAGCCTCTTCAGAGAATGTGACAATAAGTTGGAATGAGAGGGCAGCCAACAATGAAAAAATAAAAAAAAATAAAAAAAAAATCAAGGAAAAATAAAAATGTCTTTTTTTTTATAACAATACTATGTAATATTCCTCAATTTTTCCCCTCTGGATGATTCATCGTCAGCTGAAGACTGTGTGATTAGTTCTGTTTGCCTGTGTGCAGTTAATAAAGCTGGAAGTGAATGAAAAGACAGAAGAGTTTTCTCTTGGAGACATTTATCAAACTGAAACACTGCCCTCATCTCTTCAAACCACAGGCAATTTCTCCAGGAGAGAGAGAGTGAGAGTGAGTGAGAGTGCATTTTGGCAGGTAAACAACAGGCGGACAAGAGACAAGGTGAGGTAACACCGTACTTTAATTAAAAAAAAGAGAGAGAGACATTGTTTTCCTCTGACATCCCGTACTGTACAGTCCATAATTCATTTCTGTAAAGAGGATCATTACATTAACATCTCTAAAGTTTTGCATAACAACGTTCAGCTACACCCCATTAGCTTTAAGCTCCCAAACCCTACTGGTTTAAGTACAAAAATGTATAATAATAATAATAATACTATAATGACATGTGTCAGTCAGCTATCCTGTCTGTGCGTATTATCATTCATATGTTTGTAATATGTGAGCAAACACCCCATTCAGTTGTACATATTGCAATGACAATGTTTTTTTGTTGGTTGAAAACAGTACATGTTGGGGACAGAAAAAGTCTATAAAACCTGTTCTCTTTCCACAAGCAACCTGGTAGTCTAGGAAACCGTCACTCATGTAAAAACGTTTTTTTTAAATTTATTTATTTCCAAAGCTACTATTGATGCTAAACTGGTTTATAGGCCTTCAAGAATGGTGGACAGCTGGCTTCGTCATTAACCATTACAGAACATAAAATGTCTGGACACAATTGTTTTTATTTTTTTTCCCCATCTGATTATGGTAAACTAAAGACCTTGAAACTCAAATCTTAGTCTCCACTAATCAGAAGCCAGCACTCTGAACACAGGCATGTGGTCAGGAAGGGTCACAGTGAGTGTTTTCTCTGCAACAGACTAAACTATGCACTTAGCCATGTTTGTCTTTCACAACATTAAAACAAAATGTACTGGTTTTAACTAAGGCAGGAACAGGGTATGATTGTGGAGTCATTTCAAGGAGAGTTCTCATGGGAACTAATCAAGAATAATCAATGGGAAACAAAACATAATCCTGATGCTTGAGAGAAAAAGAAAAAAGAAAAAGAAAAAAAAGAATTCTTGATGACTCTCACTGGTTTCGGAAAGTTGGCCTCTTCCCAGAATTCTTTCACACAGTCTGTATTGATTATTATTGCTTCAACGAACGCCTAGGACAAGACTTTAAAGCTCTGATGATGCTATCTACCATACACCAAACCATAATGATCAGTTTATTCTCTCTGCAATGCATTTACAGACACACATAATTACACATTTGTACATATTATTTCTCTTTAGGGCTCCGATAGAGATACTACAGGTCTATCACAGAGGGCTGATGGTTCTATACAAAGTAGACACTGGGTGGCTATGTAGCGTCAAGTATACCTTCCGTGAGGAATGTTAGAAAAAAATGTGTGATTTAATGGTATAAGTGCTTTGAGAAATTGCAGGAAACCACCAACAAAGCACAATACATTAAAACCTACTGTATGCGTTAAGCCAGAAAAAACCTGAGATGAGAAATACATTGTTGTCTATGGTGTTTGTGTGGTTCAGTGGTATTGACATTCAGTATAGCATTTGCACGTGACTCAGCAGACCAACTCTGTTTCATTCATAAACCAGCTACACTAGTGTGGTATCAAGATCAGCACAGATAAACCATAAAGTCAAGAAAGAAAGAGACCGAAAAAAAACGTTTTGTTTTTTTTGTTTGTTTTTTTTTTACAGCAAATTGTTGCATGGTATG
>JAODXP020000018.1:301832-304345 GCA_027497455.2 Sardinella longiceps | reverse complement strand
ACACACACACACACACACACACACACACACACATCTCCCTCTGCCTCTCTACTCTCAGTGTGGGCCAGGCTAGCAGCAGAGAACCATGCCAGCAACCTTTAAGCGGTCCAAAAGCAGGATTGCTGACGGCAGCTCAGACTTTGACAGTCTTGGATAGCCCAGCGTTCCTTCCATCCTTCCTTCCATCCATCCTTCCTTCCTTCCTCCTCTCCCTGCCCTCCTCTCCTCCTCTCCTCCTGCCATAAACTTCAGATTTGCCCACAGGGAAGAGGTCACGTTGGCGGCGCAAGGGCAGATGGAATAAGTTGTGTAAGGGTCTGGCCTTGCGTAATGCACAGACTAGGGAAAACAGCCAAGCAGGACATGGCTTTTAATGGGCTGGAGAGGGGAAGAGAGGAGAGTAGCTAAGAGTATGTGTTGTGTGTGTGTGTGTGTGTGTGTGTGTGTGTGTGTGTGTGTGTGTGTGTGTGGGTGGGTGTGTATGAATGTATGTATGTGTATATGGGAGCGTGGTCTTGATAAAGGTCGGTACATGGCTGAATGTCGAGATGTACAATGCCATGTCTGAATTATTTAATACCATAGGCTTCTCTCTTCAGCACTGCATGTCTGCTAGATCATGAGATTGTTCACCTCGCACTCTCTCTCTCTCTCTCTCTCTCTCTCTCTCTCTCTCTCTCTCTCTCTCTCTCTCTCTCTCTTTCTCTCTTCCTAAATCCACTCAATTTGTCTCTATTTCCATCTCTTTCGGTATTTGCTTACTTTCTTGGATCGTGTCTTGGATCGTATCTTTCCTTCGTTCTCTTTCCCTCTGTTTTTCTCCTCAATCTCTACTTTCCTTCAGACCTCTATTCCTCTTCTTTCTCTCTTTGCTTTTCATTTCTTTATCTCTCGTTCATTTTCCGTCTCCATCCCCTCCTCTCTCTCTCTCTCTCTCTCTCTCTCAGTTCTTCCTACCTCCGCTACTCAAGTCACTTATGCGTGTGTCATGAAAACACATGCATATTTAATGTGTTTAATTGTTTTAAAAGTTTACTTTAATTCCTCCAGAGAGTCTGCAGTTCCTTTGAGATGCAGTTCACAAGCCAGAGGAAAAAAAAAAATGAAATAATCAAAGTAAACTTAATCACACACAGTCCTTGCTCAGACACGATTGTCTTTGTACATATTTAATGTGTGTTTGTTCTCTCCTTCCATCATTGAACAGACTGACGTCTAAAAGGATCTGCGCTCTTCTGAACAAACTTCCCTGTGATTGCGTTCTAGCCCAGTTTGTTCTTCGACAATAAAGCATTCATACAGACTCCATACTAGAAGACTGGACTCTCTCTCTCTCTCTCTCTCTCTCTCTCTCTCTCTCTCTCTGAATCTGCTCTCTCTCTCACACAAACACACACACAGACACAAACTCACACACTCTCTATGATTTCTATAATCAAGCACCCTTGTTTTTTCTTTTCTTTTTTTTACATAACACTGCTGCAAACCACACAGTCACAAAAGCGGAACATCTCTGTGGTTAAACCACCATTCTCTCCCCCCCATCAGACTCCTGTTCTGCCAGTGTAATTATAAAAAGGGCGAGACCGACGTCAAGACCAATCTTATCTCAGTGAAGTATGGACGCCATTAGGCTCTAACGAGGGAAGCGCTGACGTTAATTACGAGAGATCCCAGAATCAGTCAGTGCACGGTCAGGAGAGACAATGATAGTGCAGAGGCACAAATGATTGTAATGTCTAAAGCCTTCAAATGGATGGGACTGTCACTGCCAGCACCTTCAAACCCACCCTGGACCATTTAGATGCTTTTTTTTTTACAAACGAATAACCCTACTGATCACTCTCAAGACGACTATATCTGCTCTGTTGTCATTTTAAGTGCTACAGTCACATCACATTAAGTCTATTGTCTAATGTTGTTAACATTCCTACACCTAATATATTCAAATGAAAAGTTTCTCACTCTCAGAAAATATCAAATACTATAGCTTTTGGAAATGCAATGCCTGAGCACAGATTGAATTTGACTATGTGAAGATATGTTGAAAGCATTGGACTTAAACATTGTGCCCTTAATATACGATTTATAGCTATAGATTTATAGATAACCACTATAAACAGTAATAATAAACTATCTTTGTATGTGTCATGTGACAAAATCTCTGTCCTGAGAATGTAATACCTTCCACCAGGCTGTGCAGGGCAGCCCGGTAACCCTGGACCAGCACTGGAGCTGGAGCCGGAGCCGGGGCTGGGGTCGGGGCCGGAGTCGGAGGGAGGACTGGGGGCGCAGGGCCCAGAGCCGGGGGTCTCCTCAAGCGCCCGTCACTACAGAGCAGGGCCAGCATTCCTCCCAGTGCACCAGCAGAGAAGAGCAGCTTAAAGAGTTTACGCTTTATCCCAGTCAAGCACAGGTCCAAAACAAGTCCACCTTACTTACACTGTTAACAGTTAACACCTTGTTCCGTTAACAAAAGACAAATGCAGCGAGTTTCAGTTCAATTTCACTTC
>JAODXP020000018.1:289332-291832 GCA_027497455.2 Sardinella longiceps | reverse complement strand
CATTCTGTCTTTGTCGTGTATGCAGGTCTTAGCGCACAAACACACACACACACACACACATGCACACTTGGAGAAGCAGAATAAATCCTCTTTAATCTGAGATAAGGTACACTCCGGGTGGATTTCAACAAAAGCAGGCCAAAAGGGCAGCATTACGGATCGCAGAAGCAGCTTTCACCTCACTTACACACACACACACACACACACACACACACACATGAACACACACACACACACACACACACACACACACACACACACACACATGAACACACACACACACACACACACACACACACACACACACACACACACACACACACACACACATGAACACACACACACACACACACACACACTAGGGCACCAGGAGCTGTTCCACTTCCCAAAGCAACAAAATTACACGAGATTAAATCAGAGCATTTTTTATGGCCTCTCTTTATTGTGGCTGATGGGTTTTCATTACTCAGGCCTAAGCCAAAAAACACGTTATAAAACACAAATAATAGACGTATGAGATTGTCCATCTGTCCGCAGGATCCACAAGGACACTCATGAGAGGACGCAGACGCACACGCACACGCACGCCGAGAGAGAGGACAGCGGGGACAGAGAGAATAAAACTCTACCGAGACCGTTTGTGTCATCTTACATCTGCGTATTTGCATATTCTCTGAAGACCACTTAACCAAGGCGTTTAGCAGAACAGCAACAGCAGTGCACAGAAGGATGAAGATATAACAAGACAAACACAGAATACGCAGGATTGTTGACCTTTAGTTATTACACATTAGGACACAAAGGCAAACACAGACACAGATACACACACACACACACACACACACACACACACACACAAAGTATCCTGTAAGTGAAAGTGTACCCTGTGCCATATGGTCTATCCATATGTAAGATCTACAGTATGGCTCTAAGGGACAGAACTCTGTGTGTGTGTGTGTGTGTGTGTGTGTGTGTGTGTGTGTGTGTGTGTGTGTGTGTGTGTGTGTGTGTGTGTGTGTGTGTGTGTGTGTGTGTGTGTGTGTGTGTGTGTGTGTGTGTGTGTGTGTGTCATTGCGTGTGCGTGCTTATGTTTATGTTTATGTAGGGCGTTTTACTGCATTACTGCGGCTATCGCAGGATTTGAAAATTGATGCTAGGCATGCAGGCAGGTTTACTTGCCTGGCAGTTTTGGAGATTGTCCATGAGGAGGTTTGAACAAGGAGCTCATGGGGGGTACAGTGGGGGAAGAGACGCGGGGATGGATGATGGGCAATGGTGATGGTGGGGAAGAAATATAGATTGAGACAGAAATGGGAAAGTGAACAAAAGAGAGAGAGAGAGAGAGAGAGAGAGAGAGAGAGAGAGAGATGATGATGTGGCAGGCTAAAACCATCCTCGTCTTGGAAACACTGCAACCTGGTTTGTGTTACTTTGGGAATAAGAACATGCACACTCACATCCACAGAGAGAGAGAGAGAGAGAGAGAGAGAGAGAGAGAGAGAGAGAGAGAGAGAGAGGGAGGAGCCCTCTCTATATTCTTCCTGACAACCAAAATTGGCATCCCTACAGTGATATTGGAAAATGAGCCAAGTCTTACTGCACACACTAAATTGTGTTCATGCTGAATTGTTCTCTTAGCTGTACAATACGTGTTAATATAATGACTGACTGTAAGAGGGGATGGCTAGGAGTATGAAGGTGACATGAAAGGGGAGATCTTTTTTTTACTGTGACAGGATATGATCTTGAGATAGCAGTGAATGGGAGAGAGAGACGGGATGGGATGTGATTGGATAGGATCAGGAAGTGACTGGTTAGTCAAGGTGGGAGGTGTTTATTGTCAAGGTGGCTGCCTTAAAACTTAATGAAACACAGGGGGAATTTCCTGAAAAACAGCATGCCCCCTGTCCTTGAATCCATAGACTGTCATATTGGTAATGTGCTGACTGATTAGAACCAAGACTCTAGAGAGAATTTCTGAGGAGAGAACGCCACAATGGCTAGAGCTACATTTTGGAGCTATTAGCTAGGAACTATGGGTAAGTTTCCACACATGTGCACAAGCATAAAGCCTGTCCATCCAAGCATAAAGCAGACAGAAACTTCAGAGGCTTCAGAAGATTCTATGTTTAAATGATGGCACTGGTGGTGGTGCTTTGATCTCTGCGCTGCGCTGGAGTTCAAAAAGGACAATAATGTAACTATTAACAGGAAAAAAACTGCTTTGCACTACTGCCTTGCTGTAGCAGTATGATGAAGAAAACTAGTGCTTTAATCTGAATGGTTCATGTATTGCAAAGAGGTACTGCAACTAGCTTACTGTAGTACATGCTGTATGAAGGATTGATAGAAGGGCTGGTTTCTCTTTCTTGTGTGTGTGTGTGTGTGTGTGTGTGTGTGTGTGTGTGTGTGTGTGTGTGTGTGTGTGTGTGTGTGTGCTCTGTTCTTATTGCTGTTTGCATACAATACACAAACACCTCTGAGCTGATGCAACAGCACA
>JAODXP020000018.1:244332-284332 GCA_027497455.2 Sardinella longiceps | reverse complement strand
TCTCTCTCTCTCTCTCTGAGCATGTGCGTGAGTGAGTGGGCGGAGCTGCTGTGAGTGAGTTGCGTGAGTGAAGCCCTCTGTGGCTGGCACTTTTCTGACTTTTCTAACTGTTACTTCTATCTTTTTGTATATTTTGAATGTGTTTTTGATGTTAATTGTAATGCTTTTCTTCCTTGGTTTTGTACTTTAATTGTTTGGTTATTTTGTTTAAGTGTTAGTCTAGTGTTTGCTCAGTGGCGTGCTCAGCATTTGCTGAATGCCCTGAAACTTGTTTAATAATGGCTTGTGAAAATATAACCAGACGCCACGGTATAAGAGTGGAGTCAAATGTTAGTGTGGAAGAATGTAGTCTGGCTGTGGGTGAAGTTGTGGGTCATGACAATGTGGTGTCCGCTTCACGGATGAACAAAGCAATTGTTTTATTTCTGAATTCAGTTGAAATGGCAAGGGAGGTTGTTAAAAGAGGCATTGTAATTAAGGATTCACTTACACCTGTCCTTCCCCTTCGTGAACCGTCTCAAAAGATAATCCTGTCTAATGTTCCCCCCTTCATCAGAGATGAGCTTGTGGCTCGTGAATTGTCTCGTTATGGAAAATTGGTGTCGCCAATTAGGAAAATTCCAGTTGGCTGTAAGTCACCACTGCTCAGACACGTGCTGTCTTTTAGACGTGAACTTTTCATGGTTCTTAAAGATGGACTGGATGATTTGAACCTGACAATCAAACTTAAGGTTGATGGTTTTGATTATTTTGTATATGTCTCCTCTGACACAACAATGAAGTGCTTTGGGTGTGGACTGTTGGGCCACTTGGTACGTGATTGCCCGAATGAAAAAGGTGAAAGACCTGAGCCGGCTGTGAGAGTGTCTGCTGCTCCTGTAGCCAACCCTCCTGCATCCAATTCTGATACCACTGTTGATGATCCAATTGCTGATTCCCCCTTAGTGGCTTCACCTGTGCCTGTCTCTTCTACACCTGAGCCTCCTGCAGCTGAAGCCCCGACTCCGCCCATTTCCACAGACGTTGTCGGTGCAGAAGGGGTGGGTCTGGAAACTACCCTAATTGAACAGACTCATTGTGTGGTGGCTGAGATTGTCTCTCTTGATACTGACTCCAAAATTGCTGATCAGCTAAATGTGTTTGCTGATGCAGTCTCTGAAATGGAAACTGAGTCTTTGTCTGCGAAAAGGAAGTCTGGAGAAACGGCTGATAATCCGACTAAAGTAAAGAAAGGTTACTCTGCAACTGTGGTCAAGCCAAAGAACACTGATGCCAAACCCCCCGTTCAGAGTCAATCAGAAGGCCCTCAGAATGAACAGATTTGTACTGAAGTGATGGATCTTACACAGTATCTGAAAAATCCTGCACCTCGAAAAAGTGGTTATGTTGGGAGAGTCCCTTATTTACGTGGTGTAAACTGGGCCTAAAATGTGACAACTCTGTTTGAAGACAATGATCTTTTATGTCAATTAATGTTGTTTTATGTTTTCATGAAAGATTTGTCTTTTCTTTTTGGTTATGATTGATTTGGAATGATTAGAAATGTTTCTTTGTTCGGTTTCAATAAATGATTTTTGTAAATTCGAATTCTCTGTCTCTCTCTCTCTCTCTCTCTCTCTCTCTCACACACACTCTCTCTCTCTCTGTCTGTCTCTCTCTCTTTCTCTCTCTCTTTGCCTTGTTCTCTATTCTCTTCTCAGGTTGTACGGGGTTGGGTTGGCTTGGCCGTGATGGGTGTGTGTGTGTGTGTGTGTGTGTGTGTGTGTGTGTGTGTGTGTGTGTGTGTGTGTGAAAGGCGGCCCCATAAGCAGATACTGTTGGAGCGAGTGAGAGGGACCAGATAAGAGGATGAGAGAGCGAGAGGGCATTCAGTCCAACAACGCACCATGACTGAGAGCCTGCTGTGACAAGCGCTCCAGAAGCCACAGACACACAGGCGTGTGAGTGCGCCTATGTACACACACACACACACACACACACACACACACACACACACATATTGATACGCCGGTATGACGGTATAAAAACATACACAACTCCTTTTACACAGAGTATTCAGATCAAGAACACAATACTCTTCCTGTTCAGAGAGATAGAGAGACGGTGTGTGTGTTGGGGGGGAGGGTGGGGGGGGATGAAATGAAAAATGGGGGATGGAAGAGAAGAAAGACAGATCCTGGCATGAGGACTGGTGGTGGAACTGATCAAGAAGGGTCTCTCTCACTCTCCCTTTCTCCCTCTTACACTCACTCCCTCACTCTCTCTCTCTCACACACAGACACACACACACACACACACACACACACACACACACACACACACTGTGCGTCACACAAACACAAAAGAACTCACACTCACACAGCTTATTGCCACCTTGCCCCTGTTGGCCACACCAAAGGCGCATGGATCCCGTATCAAACGGGCTGCTTAAGCACCTTTTGGAAAGAGCACCAAATGGCAGCCACGGCAACCCGCTCTGGCGCAGGAGCTGGCCAGCCTGTGTGTGACAAACACAACAAATCCAACACACACAGTAACAAAACAAATAAAACAGCTGTTTCCTGTCTTTCTTTCTTTCTTTCTCTCTTTCCCTCCCTCCCTCCTTCCACCTCTTTCTTTTCTTCCTCTGTTTTTTTCTTTCTCGCTGCCTTCTTCCTTCTCTTTCAGCTCGGAGACTACCTTAGGCAGGCGTTCAATAGGCCAGCATTCAGTTCAATGGGCAAACGACTCTTCAATTTAATCAAACCCCTCTAGGGAAGTCTGTCTGTATACAGCAAAGAGCTTTTTTTTGCCCAGAAAGCGTCACATTTCCCTGAAGGGATCATGACTGGGTGGTGTAGGACCTGACGGGGACAAATGTTTCTCTAGGAGTGTGTGTGTGTGTGTGTGTATGTGTGTGTGTGTGTGTGTGTGTGTGTGTGTGTGTGTGTGTGTGTGTGTGTGTGTGTGTGTGTGTGTGTGTTTCAATGATAAGGGTGGGGGAGAGAGAGCCATAGTCGAACTAAAAATGACATTCAGAGGCGAGGCGCGAGCTGTTTGCAAATCAATTAAACTGGGCCTGCTTACTCGAACAGATAAATTAGATTCTAAAGCTGCGAGATATGTGGTGTGCCAGGATGCGTGCAAACAGCCTGTGGCACGAGTGGCTTGGCATGGAGAGAGAGAGAGAGAGAGAGAGAGAGAGAGAGAGGCACGCGATCAGCTGCTGGGTTTGCAAATAGTCCATACACATCCATCTGGCTCCTCCTCTCCTCCTCCCATTGATGCCAATCACACTCAAACCTCTAACCCAGAAAACCATTCAATTAATGCCTGTGTGTGTGTGTGTGTGTGTGTGTGTGTGTGTGTGTGTGTGTGTGTGTGTGTGTGTGTGTGTGTGTGTGTGTGTGTGAATATGCAGATTTATTGTAAGAACAGGAAATCCTATATATGTGCATCTGGCTTTCTATATGTGTGCATCCAGATCACACCAGACCCTCTCTCTCTCTCTCTCTCTCTCTCTCTCTCTCTCTCTCTCTCTCTCTCTCTCTCACACACACACACACACACACACACACACACACACACACACAAATATATACAGTATACACACATTGATATAGCCTATAGCCTATGACATTGCTATATTGCAAAGAGTGTTACATGCATTGTTACTTAGGTGTGTATCTGTGTATTTGTCCAATGAATCATGGATAGCTCTTTTCTACTGCCAGGCTACCATTAGTGTTAGTTTTCATTAGAGTGGGATGCCACTATGGTGTGAGCAAAGCAGTGTGGGTGGGGTCTATTCACACCTGGTGCCATGGGCGACCTTTAATAAACAAAGACCATCTGGATCACACATGGCCAAGTTGATTAGGAATTTTAAAAAGCTCTACAGGCCATGATAATCCAGACAGGTAATTTCTAATTGTGGTATTGTGGTGGTGGTGGAGTCTGCTAAATGCAACTGCATGCTTTGAACACGTGGTTAAACTGTCTAGAATAGATCACGCAAGACCAACCGACCCTATTACGCTCTAACTGACAATGTGATTTCGTTTATTTAGTCAGAATGCCAGTAAACACGCTGAAGCCTCTTTCCGTCATGCACTTCTCATTTACGACGGAAAACCAGACGTTCCCATGGGTCCAATGTCTCTGTTAATTAGTTTGGGTAGGTAAAAAAAAGCAAGCAGCCTTAAATAAATATATAATGCTGTTTTGTTTAGCCTGGCTTTGCCGCTCTGTTGCACCAATGCCTTGTATTACATAAGTCAAGAAAATAAACAAGAAAGAAGCAGCTCTTGATCTTTTCTTCAGATGTTAACACAGTAGGCTTCCTTTACATTTCCCAGCAGTCCGTCCATTTGTTTCCAGACAAGCTGCACTAAAAGACCAATTAGTGTTAAGTGTTTCAGAACTGACTGAAAGTAAACAGCTCCCTCCTTACCATTACCACCGAAGCTATGCATAAGCTAACACAGGTAGGTTTACCTCAGTGTTCTGTTACTGTAAATCCAAATTAACAGTTAAAGACTGTAGACAGACAACTGCAGCCTACCCATCCATCGCCCAAATAGACTAAAAGTCGAAATTGAAGGCCATCGCTCAGACGAGAATGTGGAGAGTAAAGATCCAGCAATACAACAGACACGAGGAGGAATTGCGCTTTCCGTTTCAGCACCATGCCATCTCGTCGGCCGCGGGCAAGACCGAGTAACAAAGCCTAATGAGCTCCTGGATAAAACTGCTTACTTCAACACTAGCCTATATGGAAATTCGTTTAGGGTAAACTGAAAAAGCTTTGTTGACAAAATTGGAGATTTGGAGGGAAATAGTGCATTCCACACGGTCTAAATAAGTGATTTTAAGACAACTAAACAATTTAAACTATTAAAGGAAACTTACAAAGCGTCTAAGAAGTTTAACAAAAAGAAAAACAGTAGGGTGTAAGGTTCAGTTTACGTTTGCTGAATTTATATTAAGCAGCTCCACACCTTCCTGCAATTAATTTACTATGGGCTACAATTCCTCGTGTTTACTTGCTCTTTTCCGGAGTTACGCACGTGCCTTTATTAATTAACAAACTTTCAAACTCAATTAGGCCTAACTGTCCTTATGAGACAACATCTACTGCAGAACTTGTCTTTCACGCGTATGGGAAATTTCCTCAAAATAACACAAATTCGTCAAAAAATATCCATCTGACATTAGCAACACTGACCCGTATGTGCAGAGTATGAGGATGTCATGTGTGATGCTGTCATCCCTTATACAAACTGTCAATGAGACCACATTATGTGCATGCAAAGTAAATACAAGTCGTGCGTTCTCCTTACCGTCCACAGCCATGGAGGGTATCAGCGCGTATCTCTCCGTGGTTATTTTAGTGATGGACCTCCATGCATATCGGCTTGTGGCTAAGTGAGCGAGAGAGCGGCTAGACCTCCTTCTCCTCCTGAAGGATGTTAGAAGACACGACGTTCGCGACCGCTTGGCTTCGACTGGTTTCTTCCTCCTACCGTGGCAGCAAAGGCGCTACTTTCTAGTGTCACTCTCAACCCTCCCCTCGCTTCACTTTGCATTCACAGAAAGTAGAGTGAAGCATCCAGCGCGTGCGGAAGGCAAGCAGCGCTCGTTTTTTTTTTTTTTTTAAACTCCTCCCTCTCGCACCTGACCACTGGGAGACAGGGTCAGATGAATAGCCCAGCCATGACCTTCTTCTGGCTCAGCGTAAACCGTGGTTTGTTTATCAGTGTGAGCTTCGTGGAGAGCATGGATTCGCTAAATCCGCGATTTTTCCAGTAAGGATCAACAGAAAAATGAGAAATATAGGCTGTTCACCAACTAAATCTAGTCTCTCACTGCAGTCTCGTGTATAGCTTACCATGAACACATATAGTAGGCAGTATAGTTGGTAGCCTAGTAAATGTATTAGCAGGCTATGTGGTACCAAATAATACAACATTTGCAATATTCATATGCCAGACAATTTTTATGTAGACTAGCCTAGGCTACAGCAGTACAATTGTAGCCTAATATCCACAACAACAGCACTTTACTGGAAATAAATGCACCTGTGTCAGAACAGTCTGTAAACTAATGCATTCACTGCTTCGTTTGTTTTCTTTTGTGTAAATAGTGTTAAAAATAATAATAAAGGGAGTTGAACTTAACACTCAGTTGAGTTTTAGGTTGGCTGAACTACCATAATAGTAGCCTAGGGTTTGTAGCCACAGTCGAGATGCATATGGGAGGTCTCTGTTGTGTGTGCACAGCTCAGTGAACCGTCTATTCGTCTTCTCACCAGGGATGTCAATTTACCCTGCGTGTGTGATGTATGTGTGCGCGCCTGTACGTGTTGCTCGCGCGCATGTGTGAGAGAGAGAAAGATACATTGCAACCCCAAAGATAAGGGCAGGCCGATCAGACAAGGCCGATCTTTCTCTGCATAAATACAGTTACAGAAATTTGACTCGAAAACCTAGTGGCACCTTTGATGCACCTATGATAAAATGGATTTAACACCACTGAACAAACAGCTGCTTTGTGGATCAGAAATCCATGGCCACCACTACAGGAGAAAAGACTTTCAAGCACTTCAGAACAATGTCTCTGAAAAAAAAAAAAAAAACTACCAGAGAACCTCCACCGCCACATCTGCTCTTTGAAAAAAGCATTCAAAGTGAAGAAAAGAAATATTCTTTAAAGGATTAGCAGGCAGGTAAAAAAAAGCTATTTTTTTTCTTCTTCTTTTTCTAGACAACCTCATAGTTTTGGTTTTATTAACACGTGACTGTAGCGGAGACAATACAGAGCAGCAGCAGCAGCAGAGTCTATATCTGTGCAGTTAGTATGACCCAAAGCCAGTTATGGTCTGCTGTGTTTTCCTTCCCCCAGGCCCACAGTACGCACTCACAAGTGGAGGGAAGAGGGACTGACCAGGACACTATATAGAACGGGACGCAGGCCAAGGACATCAGAGTGGGGTTGCCTGCCTGACACCCTGCAGCGCTATTCCTGCTGGTCCACCACCATAATGTTTCAGTGATGAGGGCACAGCATGTCGGCCTCCATCATGTGTATCTCTCTCTCTCTCTTTTCTCTCTCTCTCTCTCTCTCTCTCTCTCTCTCTCTCTCTCTCTATCTATCTCTCTCTCTCTTTCCGTCTCTCTCTCTCTCTCTCTAGACCTCATGGGCAGTGGTTCATTTGTGGACGTAGCCATGCACATAAGCGTTGTCAAGGATCTGTCTGGCCATATACAGAAGAAAGACTCTTTTGCTGGTAACTCCATTAAAGTGAGATTGTTTTCAGAGCTGTGATTGCCAGTAGAAGGGGATGCAGTCCACTTTGTTGTGCTTTCGCTCCTCAGTATTCCATGACCGAGGAATTTATTTATTTATTTTCGCTAAGGAAAATAAGACTTTGCACAAAGAAATCCTCCTCGGAGTTGAAGCATAGTTCACAGAGACTTAAGAAGCAAGACAACAAAAGAGTGGTTGTTGTTTTAGCACAGCCTCGCTGCATGCTTCATATTGCTGGGATAAAAAGACCTTATTTTCCATGCGCATTCAAGCAGTTGTGCATTCATGCAGTTTGCTGTGTGAATTTGTAGGGCATTATGTGCATCCATGGATGTCTGATTTAGAGGTTGTAATAAAACAAGCAAATCAAAGAAGCATTTGACATTGATGGTCCTGCAAGGTGACATCTTCCAGCTAAAAGAATATTGACCCGATATAAACCTTGTTATTTTTTCACATTGGTACCATTAAACAGGATGAATTGGCAGCTCTAATGGGCAAATGGTAGGCTACATGTTTAAAAATCACCCAAGAGAAAAACAACCATGCGATCATGTAAATCTGTCTATGTGGAAGTGGTGAAATTGAATTAAATGACAAATAGAGAACCACTAAATGGAAAAAGTCTTTGTTGATGCAAGTCAGCTGGAATGAAACTGTTGTGTGCATGTCTATTTGTGATCAGCACACATGCCAGTAGGTGTCAATCATTCCTGTGAAGTCACAGACAGTGAACCTGTATCATGTCATTGAAGCCCCCCCGGATACGAATTTTGATTGCGCTATAGCCTCTCGGTATGGCCTTCTGCGCCATGCCAGGGGACATGTGTTGCCACGGCAACCCATACAAAAATAGAGAAGTTTACTTTTGTGGACATACACTGCAACTATTGATTTGACATTCCTTGCTTCCAAGGCGTGTGGTGGTATTGAATGGCAGATACATAACAGTGTCTCTCAGCCAGTCTTATAACCGAGGAACAAAGCCTGTAGTAGTTCGAGAAGAGTAACAGGGCTGACATGTTCTATCATCTTAATCTTAACGGCTGAGGCTGTTAAAATCTGGGGCTGTTGTAATCAGAAAGGGGTTTCTAGCCGTGCATTGTAAACCTTGCCGCATGGTATCATCATGTATCCAAGACAGTAAAGGCGCACAAGATTTATGTAAGTCATATATTTCGTAAACTACCGTTGTTATCACCACTTCCCATACCTCCCCACCACAGTTAGGTTGTGTGATTTATGCCTTTGCGTTGTGTGCATGTGTGTGTATGTGCGCATGTGTGTGTGTGTCTGTGTGTGTGAGAGAGGGTGGGCATGGGTGAATGAAGATTACTAATGCATATTTGTGTGTTTGTGAGTACATATGGTAAAAAAAGAAGAGAAAGAAAAGGAGTCGACGAGCATGAAGAAGATGGGGGCCATGGTTGTTTTTGCCATTCCTCTCACATACCCTTCCCCTGGTCCCAGTCTTATGCAAATCAGTAGTGGCGGTGACTGGCGACAGCATCGCGCTTTCAGCCCGGAATCCTCTCTCTGTTTATCTGTCATGCTCATTTGGGCGAACACAGCATGGTCCGGTACGCGGCTTATTGGGGAAACATCTCTCTGGCAAGGCAAGGCACAGCTCCGACACAGAGAACAGTACAGAGAAGGCCTTGGCCAACAAACACCGAGGAGAGAGAGAGAGAGAGAGAGAGAGAAAAAAAATGAGAGCGCCCGAGCCACATCCATTTGCTACCTCTGATGCTCAGATAAGATGAAGAGAAATGAATTTTTCCCCACCACACAGCACACAGGCAGGGACCCGTGCCTGAGTTGAGACGCATGCGCTTTTGGCAGACCTTATACAGTAGTCGTGCCACTGAGGACACACCATCCCAACCCCCACCCCCTTCAAACCTCGACTCCAAGGTAACAGTAAGGCCCAGCTGAACTAAGTGTGTGTGTGTGTGTTTGAGTGTGTGTGTGTGTGTATGTACCAATGATATACTAGTGAGATTTGTGCCAAGGTAGCCCACTAGTTGAGATTTGAAAATCAAAATGGCAGTCATGGCAACGATGTAATATCAAGTCAAAGTGACATTATTTTTTGGCAGATTTAAAGACACATGGTCCATTACATCAAAATGGTGCAAATATGTCCACAAGTTACAACACAAGTTTTTTGCTTATTTAATAGTGGAGAGAGCTGTCTGTAAAAAAAAAATAAAAAATTAGACAGAATTGCTTAAAAGCATGAGTTCATGGCCTTACGCCTCTGTTTTTCTCAGTCCAATATTCATTCTGTGCAGCCAGAACAGCACAGATGCACCTCTGAATCAAAGTTTCAAATTATCTGTAATTGAAACAGGCCTGCTGAGAGCCAAAACGGGGCCCACACACACTCCTTGTCGCCTGAAATGAATTCCTGAGGCTCGACACGCAGGGAATTTCTTATTTTTTTACACACATTCTTCTCTGTTTTATTCTCACTTTAACAGCTGCCGGTGATGAAAATCTTGAAATTATTATTTTTTTGTACTGTGGTTATTTTGTGCTTCTCTGCTGCCTACCACACCTGCATAGCTGATCGACTCTTGCCTCATTGTAGGTGTGTGGATGCTGTCCAGTACCAACCAAATCAGTCAATGTCGCAGCCAAGGTCTGGTTAGATCCAATGTTGTCCCTCTCTTGACAAATACCTTCTGATAAAGGTAAAAACAATCCCCCCTGCCAACAGAGTGAGGATGTGAGGCTATAAGGACTCCGACTCGATGGAACAAACAGCTATTTCTTTGAAACCAATTTACAGCTGCATGCAGCCTCAAACAGGGCCCAGTTTGAGTCAATAAAGTGATTTATTTCAGTTATTTCTTTTCAGGATGAAACAAAGATGAAGTGGCAAGGGATGAGGGAAACCATGCCTGTGTAATGACAAATAAATTAACTGACGTTTCAAAAGCCTTCAAGCCAACATGCTTATATTGAAAGTGGCGGTATCATTTGACCTGTCTGTTAAAGATTAAACATTCACACACACACACACACACACACACACACACACATGTGATTACACACTCAATTAAATGAACACAGAAAATTGATTAACTTCAGCTTTTCTTAATTAAAACGATCAATAAGATGATAACTTAAATGTGCAATCATGGACATCACTGGCATATACTCAGTTCAGTGTCAAGTTCGCTTGCCTGTGTGTACCTGCCGGATCCGTGCCAGATCCGGGCCTCCCCTGAGCCGGTGTGGCTTGGAGGGGGGAGACGAGACAAGCCTAGATTGGGTTCTAAATGTGGAAATTGCAGTGTCTGCAGAAGGTTGCCGGTGCATGCATAATCTTCTTCCGCCATCTCTTCCTCCACTGGCCAGCTTTTCACTTGGACAGGTCTATAGAGAGAGAGAGGGGCTAATGAGTAGACTTAGCCAGCTCCCAGGAGAGATGATATTAACTGTGAATACAGATACGCAAGCATCGAATATTCCCGTTTTAAACAGAATATTGGCAATATATAGTTTGCACTAGAAACTGGAATACGACCAATTGATCGATGACAATCAATGAGTTTACTTGACTCACGCTCAAACTAAAGTAAATATATCGGCACTATTCCGTTTTAAACTGGACTATTTCCTGAATGTATTGCCACAGTCAATGGTTAACAACCTTCTCTCTCTTCTACAGTCTCTGTTAAAAGTTAAACTCTTCCACGCTAACTCACTCCCTATCCTCTCCTCCTCACTCCTCTCTCTATCTATCTCTTCCTCTTCAAGGTTCTGTTCTTTCTCCAACAACTACCTTTCTTATTCCTTACAATACTGTGTATCTATTCTTCTTCCTCACAATACTAAAAACAATACAAAAACATTTCATTTACATATTCTAGATTTATACAGGATTCACACAATATCATTAACTCAGTTTTCACAAAAATGGTGTTTAGGGGGTTTTGCATCTGAACTCTTCATCTATTCTTCTTCTTACTCACAATACTACACTTACACATGCATCTTTCACTCCTCCCCCCCTCTCTCTCTTTTTCTCTCTATCCCTTTTTCTCTCTGTCTGTCTCCTCTTTTTCTGCCTTATTCAACAGGTCTCATTCTTTTCAGTTCTTAGCCTCCTCTCTCTATCTGTCTGTCTGTCTGTCTCTCTCTCTCTCTCTCTCTGTCTGTCTGTCTGTCTCTCTCTCTCTCTCTCTCTCTCTCTCTCTCTCTCTCTCTCTCTCTCTCTCTCTCTGCTCTCTGTTTCTGTGACTTGTTCTGATTTTCACCCCCTCGAGCCCTGTCTAACTCACTCACTCTCTCATTCTCTTTCTCACTCACTCTCCCTCACCCAAGGAAACATATCGGAGCCGCAGACAGCTCATCACTTTGCTGGCACAGTTGCAGTTTGCTGAAAGCCATGCCATTGTTAGAAACGGCGCCGCCCGTTCGGCATGCCCAACAAGCTAGTGGGCACAGCCAGGCCGGCTGGCATCTGTGTGGAGCTTGGGGAAGTGAGACACACTGCCAAATTAAAGCTAAATTAGGGCCGTCTCTTGTTCATTTGAGTGAACGGATGAATGAAACACTCTATCGGCACTGTTTCTGGGTCTTAGTGATTGTCTTTAAAAACTGGCAATGAGAATGAAATTTACTTACTTAGAATGAGAGTACTGTATAGAGAAAGCTACAGAATATTCCAAGGGTGGCATAAATGGGTGGTGGTATGTGGTCATCGGTGAGACTTTAAAAATGTAGTTGTAATGCACTGAAATGAATCATCTCTTATGTCTTGCCTTACCGGCTTGCTTCCTTCCTATTTTCCCCTGGGACTATAGCTTGTGTAAGAACAACTGATAATGTTTTATTTATTTGCTATGCCTGGTTACCATTGCATGCGCGCACACACACTCACACACACACACACACACAAACACACACACACACACACACACACACACACACACACACACACACACATACACACACACACATTTTTTTCTCTCTCTCTGTATCCCATGGGCTGTGTTGTTGCATGTGTTTCTGCACCGTCAGCAACAAGCTGCATTCTGCCTCCGTCACTGAAGGAAACAGGAGGGTCATGTAGAGGATACGTTATACCTGTGTTATCACTGCCATTATCAAATGCCACAAAAACCACTTCCTGTTGACCTCTGTGCCTTTTGCTTCCGGTCATCTGATTAGCTCTAATGCTATTCACATTCTCGGATCGATCGCCCCTGCCCTGACGTCCTTGTCAGTCCCTATTATAATGTTACATAACGTTTTTTGTCGACTAATTATTAGCTTGTCCTTAGATAAACTCGGCTAACAGGCAGCCAAGTTTGCCTGACGATCAATGGAACAGCAAAAGGCTATTTGTTACCTAAGCAAACTCTCCCTGTCTACTTTAATGGGTTAGTCCTAATGGCATTTTCTATTGTCCTCTGTCGCAAGGACACAGCAATTTTTGTGTTCATATTGCACATGGTAATCATTACTAAATGAATCATTTATCCGCGCAAATATTTCCTTTTTAATATGCAGGGTGTTCTTATGAAAATGCATATTGGCCAGTGACAGATGGTAATTGAGTTTAAAAAGAAAGCAGAGCACGAAGACAATGAATTAACCCAGTCACTTGTTTGTCCTCATACACTCCCAGAGGAAGCAATCTGCCCCTCTTTTCCTCTTTCCTTCTTCATTCTCTTAATTCTCTCTCTCTCTCTCTCTCTCTCTCTCTCTCTCTCCTTCTTTCTCTCACTTGCTTCCCTCTTTTTTCTTTCTCACCTTTTCTCATCCTATCGCCTTTCCCCCCTTGTCTCTGGCACTCTATCTGTCTCTCTCATTAGGTCAATGCATCATCTGTCCTTGCTTGCCTGTGTGTGTGTGTGTGTGTGTGTGTGTGTGTGTGTGTGTGTGTGTGTGTGTGTGTGTGTGTGTGTGTGTGTGTGTGTGTGTGTGTGTGTGTGTGTGTGTGTGAGAGAGAGAGAGAGAGAGAGAGAGAGAGAGAGAGAGAGAGAGAGAGAGAGAGATAGAAAGATGAAGCCACTAGGGGCCTGTCTTACCTTGTACAGCTACCTGTGCAGAGCTCCCTCAGCGAGTGATCTTAATCGATGGTGAACCACATGGTGAAATAGCGCATAAGAATGGGGCTGTTGCTCCCGTCAATATTTCATGGATCATAGTCCCCTGCTGAGGCAGGAATGCATGCAAGGACTGTCTGTTAGGCAGTTGAGGATTCTGTGCTTTCACATCTATAGCTACTATAGCCGTAAAATCGCCAGGAGTAAGCTTCAAAACACAAGCTTTAAAAACAAACAATTAAAAATAATTTCAACTTTATCCAAATTATAATGCACTTGATGAGCGATTACAGCGACATTAGAGAACACTTTAGAAGCCATTTCAATGAGCATTTTAAACGTTTTTACAGATTTAGTAGCTCGTTGTAAACATACAGTCAGTCACTCCACAGCCTGTGCCATTTGCTGTGATGATGTTTGATCATGATATGATAATTTCAGGATGTGAATATAATGTGAATGCTGTCACCCCCATAGCCTTATGAATGTTTCAACCTAAAAATCTCATTATGAACAACATTCTGCTGCATAGGAGAGATATTTATCTGGATTATTTAAAGGAGTTGATGCTGAAAGCATCATGGAAAAATAGCTATCATATAATGTTGATGTTTTCAAGGGACTCTGCATGTTCTGATGTCAGTCATTATTTTCTGGATGCAGGTAGAAGATATGTTACTGTGGTTCAGTCCATTGCTCAATGTCACATAGCAGACTGAAGAATGATAGATTGACAGAAGAATGATAGAATGATAAAAGAATGATATATCTCAAAACTGTTTCAAACAAACGTTACACTACTTTGCTCATCCAAGTGGATCTGTCTATTCTAACAACAAATCTACCAGTGGTGCCTGTATTTACGCAGCTGTTTTGATTTGGCCAAAAGAGTAATGAATAATGGATAATGAAACAATGCCACATTGTTTAAAAATGTCTAGATGCAGAACTTATTTTATGACCTTACATCAATCATGCTTGCTGTTTGGACACTGTTCAACTCACATTGTCTCTGCATCAAATAGAACAGACCCAGAGCTTATGATAGGTTGTTATTGTTGGTGAAACAGAAATCTTAAAGTACAGGTTCACTCAAAATGATGATACAGTAAGCCCTGTTTTCGGGTATCTTACGATGAAATATGATGGTTAAGACTGACATTTTGTTGAACGCTTCTGTTCCGAGGATTTTCACTTGTTGCTGTAGTGTCTTAACAGCAGCCTATGGCCGCTGGAACAATCCTTCCTAAAACACATTAAACGCCGGTATGAAACTCACCAAGTGGTCTGTAGTGTTCACTGATATGCTGACATAAATATCACCGCAAAATATGACACTACAGCAAGAAGCGAAAATTCTCGGAACAGAAGCGTTTGTCAAAATTTCAATCTTAACCATCGTATTTCATCGTAAGGTATCCGGGGCTTAACATCATTTTGAGTGAACCCGTACGTTAAAAGGTCACCAGATGGATTTCCTGAATGAATTCAGATGCCCTCATAAGACTCATCCGAGCTCCAAAATCAGAAAGTCTCAGAAATCATAGGGATGTCACAGGAAGACAAACAGCCTCTACCTTCCTCTAGCTCTTCCTTTGTAAACCACAGGCTTTATACATGATGCACGACACGTGTTACGCATGTGTGTGCAGTTAACCATGAGCGTTTATTAAAGTGGTCATTGGACATCTGCAGCATGTTGTGTGTGTCTTTTGTTTTAATTTATTTATGGTACAGTAAAGTGATTAGCTGTTCATGGTGGGATGGGATCCTGTAGGAGAAGCTGCCATCTGTTTCATGGGAGCACATCAAAGAGAACGATCCCATTCCTGTGGTGGACTCCTGTGTCTGTGTCTCAGCCCTTAGGCTCAACAGACATGATTTATGCTCTCCCGCTGCTCCTGGGTACCGACACACACACACACACACACACACACACACACACACACACACACACACACACACACACACACACACACACACACACACACACACACACATACACACACACACACACACACACACACACACACACACACACACACACACACACACAGTGCCTCATACATGTGTATGTGTATCTTCTCCATCCTTCCAGTTTCCGCACCTTATCATTCCTGAGAGAGACAGACAATTAGCATAAAAAGGCCCAGGTAGAGGCACTCACAATGTGTGCTTAATTGCAGGGGCTCTGCTAAATATATGCCAACTTCTTGGATGGCACGCTGATAAATGTCTCTGGTTTATTCTGTACTCCGCCCCCATCCATGAAGCTTCAGGGGATGAGCTGAAAAAAACAAAACAAAAACAAACAAAAAATAATAACTATAGTCTGAAATGTCTAGCCTATAATACAGCTGCAAAGCTGAGAGGGATGGGAGTGAAATCAAAGTTGGACAAGTGTGTTGATCATAGCAGGGCCGGACTGGGACCCAAAAAAGCCATGGCGGCCCACCATGATTTTATTTAATAACTAGAAAAGCGCTCAGAGAGTGCAGACCTCCGCCAAGACAATATGGTCACAGATGGTGTTCTGGATCAGCAATCGCTACCAAAATCGAATCAGTTCTTACTCGTCCCAATACACACGTTCTCCGAAAATTTCATCCAAATCCGTTCTGTACTTTTCGAGTTATGTTGCTCACAGACACATACACACACACACACACACACACACACACACACACACACACACACACACACACACACACACACACACACACACGCAGAGCAAAACATAACCTCTTTGGCGGAGGTGGTAATAATAATAACATTGTGGCTAGCTAAAATAACACTCTAAGTTGGACATTTTGAATAGACATTGCCCTGTATGCCTTATGGCCAGTCTATGCCTGGATACAGTGCAACAGTAGCCTACAGCCTCCAGCTGTACAACTTTGCGTGGGTCTTCTTCAGGGAGGTAGAGTAGTAGCATAGTAGAGGGGGTTGAGATCAGTGCAGCAGGGATTAGTGTTTTGTCATAAAGCTGTCTGCTGTAGCTGGAGTATCTCACAGTTGCTCCTGCTGTGCAGGACATGTAGAGAACACAGTAGGAATGGGGTCTCTAAATCCACCTCCGCTGTTATTTTCAGCATACAGCACATGCAGCACTTATATAGAAATATGGCTCATGTATGTGGCTTGCTTGTTTGTGTGTGTGTGTGTGTGTGTGTGTGTGTGTGTGTGTGTGTGTGTGTGTGTGTGTGTGTGTGTGTGTGTGTGTGTGTGTGTGTGTGTGTGTGTGTGTGTGTGTGTGTGTGTGTGTGTGTGTGTGTGTCCAGACCAGGATAATTTCTCCAAGCAACACTCTCCGAAAGCAGCACAAGCCAGATATTTTCTACAAATGTGCTACCTTCTGATCCTAATTGGTTGAAATTACCCTCCGAATGTTAAACTCTCGGTGTGATGATGCAAGGTTACTGTAAGGCTACTGTGATTTTGCTGTAGTTTCACAACAGGAGCTTATAATATCAACACCAGACTTGGTAGTCCATGTTGGAAAATTAGGTAAACTAGAAAAGCTCTCAGAGAGTGCAGACCTCCGCCAAGACAATGTGGTCACAGATGGTGTTCTTGATCACCAATCGCCACCAAAATCGAGTCAGTCCATCCTTGTCCCAATACACACGTTGTCCGAAAATTTCATTGAAATCCGTGCAGTACTTTTCGAGTTATGTTGTACACAGACACACACACAGACGCACACACAGACAGACACACACACGCCGGCGAAAACATAACCTCCTTGGCGGAGGTAATAAAAATTAAACTAAATAGCGCTGGTGACAGCTGCATCCAGTTAAGTTACAGCAAAGGTTTGGTATAATTCAATCATAGCCTTGTTGCACAAGCCTGCTTACTGAACTAGATAGTGGAATGAAAATTTGGAACAATATAGATCGAAAGCGAACGCAGAAGTGAACAAGCAGCTGACAGTACATTGAGTCAATGGAACTTATAATCTTACTCTTGGTTTCATCATTTGTATGATCCATTGACTCAATGCAAAGTGCTTGTTTGCATTTATGTTCGCATTCGGCCTAAGTTGTTCCAAATTCTTTCATTCCACTCACTAGTGCAGTCAGTAGACTCGAAACAACAGGGCTGCTTGAGTTACACCAAACTTTCGCTTTTAATTAACTTCACATTAAAGCACCCTATTTGATGTACACAGATCCAGCTCATTCATAGGTCCATTCACATTTTGTGCTCAAACAGTGATCTGGGCATAATAACCAATTAATTTGACAAAATATCTAATGTTTGGGATTGATCCAATCCATTTTCAATTGACTCCAGGAAATGTCCAACAGAGATAGTGCTGCCATGCACTTTAATTAGCTGAGATTTTTGACAACTTTGAAGGGAAAAAAGGTTGTGTGTGTGTGTGTGTGTGTGTGTGTGTGTGTGTGTGTGTGTGTGTGTGTGTGTGTGTGTGTGTGTGTGTGTGTGTATTTGCATCTAACTGTTGGCATTCCAATCAGCTCAGATATAATGGATGGTTCAGAGGCAGTCTTCTTTTGTGTTAGCAAGCTTGAACTCATGTCATGAACACATTCACCTTTTGGAATATAGACAGACCCATAACACTGATAGGAGTTCAAACACTGTCAACCCCCCCTTTCTCAAATCCATTTGTGAGGCATTTAATGCTATTGCTCTAACCTTAAAAACTACACAAACGCTTATACTGCAGATTACTGGTCAGGACAGAACGTCTCTCTGGACAGTTTATGCTGAGAACATTTTTGATATGGGGATGCTGTGTATGTATGCTGTGGCTTTTTAGAGTTTTACAGCTTTAAAGGTTCAAAAAGCACCCCCACACCACGAGTAGGCCTTGGCTACATCACAGAGGCTTTGGTGCCCTCTGCTGTTACAGCCTATTGGGCTATTGTTGTAATAGTCTAGGGCAGGAAAATAAGCTACTGGACAGCCAGTCAGTGGACAGCCCAGTGTTGGGTCTACTGGAAAAGTCCACCCAATTAGATTATACAGAATACAGAGATGTCTGCATGTTTATGTCTTCCTTTGCTAATGTTGTTTTGAAAGTCCCACGCCATTCTTCCATGGAGAGTAGGCTTCCTAATAAGTGTTGGTCATCTGAAATAAGTGCTAAATATTCAAGAAATGGCCAATATTTTAGTGATGCCTAACATAAACAACTTGAACAAGAATGTGTAGCCGATTATGAATGACACTAACATGAGAACAAAACTGTTTGATTCGCTGCGAATGTGTATTATGCATTGATCAGCTGATCGTGACTAACAACAGGGTGTGTACTACCACTCCCAAGCACTAGGGGCGCTGTAAAACACTTCGCTATGAATGTTCTTACAGGTCACGCAAAAAAGGAAATGCAACGGTTGTTGTTCAGGAAGTGAACCGTGGTGTCGGCCAAGCAACGATGGCTAGCGTCTCGGGAAAGCAGCCCTCAAAGCTTGCTTCTAAATCGGCAGGTGGGGCTTCAGGTGGAGCTGGAGCGGCCAGCAACAATGCCCCCATCATGCCGCTGGCGTCCCCCTTGATGGGTGGCTTAAACAAAAAGAAAAAGCCCTTCTTGGGCATGCCTGCACCCTTGGGTTACGTGCCTGGACTGGGAAGAGGGTAAGGAGCTAGCTAATGCATGGGCAGCATCCAGCTATTTTGAAGACTGTGTGCTATGCCGTTGTTGACTTATCTTCTTTCAGTAATCTCTTCACTGCATTTACTTCCATATTCCTGCGTGTATTCGTTGTAAGATAACTAGCCAGGAGCGTAAGAGTCAATTTATTTGTGAACACCACCTCTGAGGCTTGCTGGAGCTAAAGCTAACGTTAAGCTTTGATCATCTTGTTGACGTTGTCTTGCGCATGCACCCAGAGTGCTGCTTAATTAAGCTACCTGCAGGAAAGTAACTTTTGTGTGAAGACAATAGATTAAACTGCTTAACGAGTAGCCAAGTGAGACTTTAAAGTTAACATTAGCCTAGCGAGACTTTAAAGTTATCATTACGCCATTCACATTTTAATTGAATGAACTGACGAACTCATCGGTTTTAACGTTACTTCTCTCTGTCCAAAGAGCCACTGGTTTTACAACACGTTCCGATATCGGTCCAGCTCGTGATGCCAACGACCCCGTGGACGACCGTCATGCTCCTCCAGGGAAGAGGACCGTGGGGGATCAGATGAAGAAGAACCAGGATGACGATGACGAGGATCTGAACGATACCAACTACGATGAGGTGTGTTCTTTTTCTTTCTTGTCTTCAATGACCCTACTAAAGAACTACAGTTAAGCAACCAACTGTAGAACAGTAGGCAAAACATCAGATGCCTTTAGAGAGCGCAGACCTCCGCCAAGGCAATGTGGTCATAGACACAATAAATTCCAGATGGTGTTCTGCATCACTGATCGCTACCAAAATTCAATCAGTTCTTACTTGTACCGAATCTACAATGTACTGAAAAATTTCATTCAAACGCCCCTGACACAGGCGTAAACATAACCTCCTTGGCGTAGGTAATAACTCATTGTCATTATCGTCAACATCCTCATCATCATCAGTTTGATAGATAGATAGATAGATATATACTTTATTGTCCCAGAGGACATTTGTCCTTGAAATTTGTCTTGGACTCGAGCACTGCATAAAATGCTCAACAATACAAACACTTTCAGATAGACAGTTTGAGATAACACATAACAGACTGACACTCCCCCCCTCCTCCTCCCCCCAATGCCCATAAATAACACAGTTGACATCCCCCCCAAGTTAACCTTTTATGTGGAGGACACCTACTTCATTGAGCAGGCAGGCTGACTGATTTTGTTTCAGGAATTAGCAGTGCTGCACGATGATTGATTAAAAGTATGCTGTTTGTTTTGCAGTTCAACGGCTATGCAGGAAGCTTGTTCTCCAGTGGACCGTATGAGAAAGATGACGAAGAAGCTGATGCCATCTACGCAGCCCTGGATAAGAGGATGGATGAAAGGCGTAAAGAAAGAAGGTGGGGTGTACTTTCCCTTTTGAAGTGTTTGTGGATCTGCACCTCCAGTACTTTCCATGTTGATGACCTATGTTGATCTTCCTTACAGGGAACTGAGGGAGAAGGAGGAGATTGAAAAATACCGTATGGAGAGGCCAAAAATCCAACAGCAGTTTTCAGATCTTAAGGTTTGTATCAGAGATTGTGAATTCAACCACTACAGAGAGAATAAGATATTCTTCTCAAGATGTTGGTTTAGGTATATAGTAGGAGGCTAGACTCATGGACATTGTTATATTTGTACTCTGTTTTGAGCTCGGTTTTGTTGGATGAGTTTACATTCATCTTTAATAGCATAGATGTGATTCTTCCTGAAAAATCAGGATTTCCTGATTTTCAGGCCTAAAAATATGACCCTGAAGTATGGTAATTTGGGACACTTTTTTGCGATTTTGCTGATTCTTGCAATGGGTTGTATATTTTCCTGCTTTTTTGCCCTTGGCCAATCACATCCCTGAATAGTGTAGTTAAGGTATTAGTGTTGGTATTTGTTTTCACCTGATCTGTTTTGTGTAGAGGTTGGTCCATTTTTGTTGTTGATGGTGTTTTTTATTTTTATTTTCTTGTCTATCCCAGAGGAAACTGGCCGAGGTGTCGGAGGAAGAGTGGCTCAGTATCCCTGAGGTGGGCGATGCCAGGAACAAGAGGCAGAGGAACCCGCGCTACGAGAAGCTCACTCCCGTCCCTGACAGCTTCTTTGCCAAACACCTGCAGGGCGGAGACAATCACACCTCTGTGGATCCACTGCAAGGGGTAGGAAACACACACACACACACACACACACACACACACACACACACACACACACCGTCACACCCTCACAAACACACATATTTTCACATACACATGGAGAGAGAGACAAAACTCACATACACACGAAGAGAAAGAGAAAGTATACACCAGGTGTGGCTAAACTTTTATGTCACGAGCCCAGATGGACTTTTTTGAGCAAATCCTTCCTATGGAAAACAGATTTGTATGCATACCAGTGGATCCTGTGACAGCTCTGTAATTATGATATTTGATGCAAATATAATATTACATTGGTAATGTATCAACCGGCCACATTTGAAAATACACATTTTATTTTTAGGCTTCATGAAAGAGAGCAGTAGGCTACAATTGCCCCCTGGGCTGTAGTTTAGCCACCCCAAGTATACACTAATGAAGATTGGTTTATGCATTAAAACAGGAAATTTAACACTTTTACTAACACCTAAGACCGGCACTGTCTTTGTGTTGTTGTGTATTGTGCATAATTTTTTAATGGTTTAGGTGAAGCATTTTACAAATAAAAGCAAAGCCTGATTTCTCTTTTCACAAACTGTGCTTCCGATGATTTCCAGTAGGGGTCACCCTGTCTTCAAGTACATATTTCATATTTTAGCTGAAAGCCAAAAGTAGGTCAGATAATGTTAGAAATGGGCATTCTTAGAAGCACAGGTATCTGAAATTCTGTTTGATATCTCCTGCAAGGCAGAACAAGCTGTTTTCAGGGAATTTGTCTTTTTTTTTGTGCTGAAAGTTTGACTTGAAATACATGATGGCTTATTATTTCACTCTTGTATCTCCTCTCCTCTCCTCTCCTCTCCTCTGTGTGATGTGATCCTAAATTAGCAATTTGGAGGCCTGAACACACCCTTCCCTGGCGGCTTGAACACCCCCTATCCTGGAGCCATGACCCCAGGCACTGGAGATCTGGACATGAGAAAGATTGGACAGGCCAGGAATACTTTGATGGACATGAGGCTCAGTCAGGTGAGGCACCGCGCCTTTGTGTTAAATACAGTTTGTTTTATTATACTCCTTTGATTCATTGTTTTTTTTTTTTGATGTGTGTGTGTGTGTGTGTGTGTGTGTGTGTGTGTGTGTGTGTGTGTGTGTGTGTGTGTGTGTTATTGGTTTTATGTACCTAACGCACATTCCATCCTTAGTGTGTAACAAGAAGCCATAGTTTGATTGCAGTATTTTTGTTATGTTGCTAACAATTCTAAAATGACTTTGAATTAATTCAGATATTTATTTCTTGCCAGTAGAAAGAACAGCTTTCATTATCTGTATGAGTACAAGTGTTGTCTTATCAGTTGCCTTTGATCAGTGTGTGAGTCTTGGGGGTACAAACTGAGGCCTTTTATTCCCCTTCACTATCCTGAAGGAGACATCACTGCTACATACTTTTCAGAGAGATAAAGACAAGCTACACCCAACATAATCTTTCTCTCTGCCTCTCTTTTCTCTCTCTTGTCTTCCTCTCTCTTTCTCGCTCTCCCTACAGGTGTCTGATTCAGTCACTGGACAGACGGTGGTGGACCCCAAAGGCTACCTGACAGATCTCAACTCCATGATCCCGACCCATGGTGGCGACATCAGGTGAGCTGATTGCATGATGCATACAGTATGTCCTGTGCTGTCTTACAACAACAGTCCTTCACATCAGAGAGGAGTCTGGGAATTGCCAGAACTCCATGGTGGAATGCTGAGTGGAATGCTACCTCTAGTTTACAGTGACCCAACAACACTGGATCACACACATCCCACACACACACCCCACACACATACCCCACACACATCCCACACACACACACACACTCACACACAGCCTGTGCTCAGAACATGGAAAAACAAAACAAACAACTGTGGATAAGAAGTACTGTTGTAGCGTAATTATTTTGCCGGGCAAGGAAGGCATACAGGATATACCACATCTTTATTTCACGTTTCAGAATGCACGGCGAATCAGTAGAGAAGAAATGGCAACAGTGACATAGACTAGGAGTTGTTTTGAATATTTGTGTTTTTTACTCAGTTCTTGTCTCTCTGTTGTTTTTTCTTGTGTTCAATTCACACTGACTTAAGGCACCTGTTTTTGCACGAAAGGCACCTCGATGGCTTGAGAATTAACTGTGTGTGTGTGTGTGTGTGTGTGTGTGTGTTCAGTGACATAAAGAAAGCCCGTCTGCTGTTAAAGTCTGTGAGGGAGACCAACCCGCACCATCCCCCTGCCTGGATAGCCTCGGCCCGTCTGGAAGAGGTGACTGGCAAGCTGCAGGTGGCCAGGAACCTCATTATGAAGGGCACAGAGATGTGCCCTAAGGTGAGAGGACATCACACACACACACACACACACACACACACACACTATGTATATGTGCTTACTCTTGCTACGATTCAATACAGTTTTAAATATATATTTTTTTTAATACTGATAAATTGTGATTGAAAATAATATTATTTTTTGATGTGGCTTTTTTATTAAAGTTACCACTAAATAGCACAATTATTTTCTAGCAACAAATGAATTAAAATGATCTAAATGAATATATAAACTTTATTACAGGCTCAGGGCCCACAGGGGAGACTTTACAATATGTACATCAATTACACAATGCACTACACATTCATAAATATACATGTAATAAACAATGGGAAGCCAATGAAGACACTTATACCAGTGTTCCCAGATTATAGACATAGATCATCTACTAATTGTGCAATAAGCCAGTAATAGCCTATTGGTCATATCTACTTGAAAAGAAGGGTGTGCCGGTGCACTCTGACTCACTTGACTGTCTGACCTTGGACAGCCATATGTATATTGTTATGCAGATATTAAGTATACAATTACTATTGAATTCTTATCTCAGTTCAATGTTGTCAGGTTAAAAGATCTTGTTGGGAGTCATTGGATGACTTTTGAGTGTGTGATTAGTAACTCCGGTAGTGAAACAGGGATGAACCACTTCAGTGGTCTGTACCAATTTACCATGCGTCACGCCAAAGAGCCATAAACACTAGCATTATCTTAAATGTCTCCGGTTAATGTAGGCTAGACTAGTCTATTGATGGGAGGTGTCTGTTTGCAGACTTTGCACAAACTGCAAAGGATTTGTTCAGCTCGGTTTGCTGTGCAATGATGCTTGCAATCTCTCTCTCTCTCTCAGTGGTCCTACAAAAAGTACTGGCTTAAATGGTAACAGGGGGAAAAAACGTTTTTCATTTCAACTGATGCAAAACTTCACACAGTTGTATCAAAATGTCACAGTTTGAAGATGTACAGTATGCCCTCCAACACACACACACACACACACACACACCAACACACACACACACCACACCCTTGACCTACATGCAGACACAAAGGCCCAAATAATGTGGTTCGAGTTCAGCTTGTTGCATAGAGACGCTTTTGTAGCCTAAACAAAAAGAGTTCTCCATAACTCTTCTCTCCATAAAAAATCTTTTATTCTAAGAGTTGAGCCTTAGCTCTGTCTGTCTGGGAAACGCTGCCTACTCACAGTGATGCTTTTGTGTCCGTCTAACGTGTGTGTGTGTGTGTGTGTGTGTGTGTGTGTGTGTGTGTCTGTGTGTGTGTGTGTGTGTGTGTGTGTGTGTGTGAAATGCAGAGCGAGGATGTTTGGCTTGAGGCTGCTCGTCTGCAGCCTGGAGACACGGCTAAGGCAGTGGTGGCCCAGGCTGTGCGACACCTGCCCGGCTCTGTGCGCATCTACATCCGAGCCGCCGAACTGGAGACTGATGTCAGAGCTAAGAAACGTGTCCTCAGGAAAGGTGAGTTGTTCTGGGTTTGCACGCACACACACAAGCCCCCCCTTTCTATTTTTGTCTCTTTACACACACACACACACACACTCTTTCTGGCTTGCACAAACATACCAGAAACACAGTTCTGTATACAGGGAGATGGAAACCCTGCTGAGCATTGCTGCCTGTCGCACCTCCATCGGTGCCAATGGAAACAGAACAACTGCAGGGTCATCAGCCAGGAACCACCGATCTCAAACGTTTCGCTCCTTTAATCCTGGAACGTCTCCTGGTGGCGGAGCAGTGACAGGGACGTCTCCCTATCACTGCTCCCTGTGGTTGTTGGGGTTAGTTGTCTCTTCCCCAGCACTTGTCCCTCCTCCTCAGCCATAACCAAAAGCTCCCCTTCTCCGCCTCTTCAGCCAGCTCTTTGACAGCCTTCTTTAGGATCCCTCCTGTCACTCCAACATCCCTTAGAAGGCGCATTGTTGACTGCCCCACATAGCCTCGGCATCCGACTTCCACTGGGTAGATGATAGACCTCCAGCCAGCCATACGGCACTCAGCAGCCAGCTCTGAGTACTTGGCCTTCTTCCTCTCGTAGGCAGCCTCAATCCCCTCTTCAGCTGGTACTGTGAGTTTTATTAGCAGCACAGTCTTTGCCTTGCTGGACCATGCTACTATGTCAGGGCGGAGAGATGTAATAGTGATCTCGACAGGGAAACGGAGCTGTCTGTCGAGGTCCACTCTCATCTGCCACTCCTGATCAGGGGAGAACAGCCTGGATGTTTCTTTGGTGTTTTGCCTCTGCCCACCTTCCGTGACAAAGCTGCTGCTAGCTGTTGGTGTCACTCCCTTGCTGCTCTGTCGGCGTCCCCGTCGCTCCAGTATGTCTGCCAGTTTCCTAAGGACCTGGTCATGGCGCCATCTGTAGCGTCCTGGGGACAGAGCAGTCTTGCAGCCTGTCAAGATGTGCTGGAGATTTGCCTTTGGGGTATTGCAGAGAGTGCAGCAGTCATCGCTTCCAAACCACTGGTTAAGGTTCCGAGGACAGGGAAGTGTGTCATAAGTCGAGCGGATGAGGAAGCTTAACCTTGCCTGTGGGATCTTCCAGAAGTCTGTCCAGCTGATGTTTCTGTTGACAATTCCCTCCCAGGTTGTCCAACTTCCTTGCTGGCCCTGTGACACGGCCTTGATCTTGTAGCGCTCTTCCTCCATTCTCGTCACCTCTGCCACCACCATCTCCTTCCTCTCTCTACGGGTGGCCTTGGACCAGAACCGTGTAGCTTCTCCCCACCCAAGGCCTGCTCGTCCTGCCTGGACTCTGCCGACAATCTCCTTGTGCTGCAGCCGACTGATGGCTTGGTCAACTGCAGTTTGGGCGTTCCACTTCCGGCCAGTCGGGGTCTTGATGCTTGCCTTCCTGACTGTCAAGTCGGTGGACTCTCTCAGCTCGAGGACGAGCCTGGTCTTTTCCTGCTTGTAGCCCAAACTGATGGACTGAAGCGGCAGTTGGAGGGTCCGTTTCAGAAAGGCACCGTGGCAGCCCCAACCACTTTCTCAAGAATGAGTTGGCTTTCCCATCCATTTTACTTGCGGTGGATGAGGGGATATTGCTCATCTTCAGCGGCCACATCACACACACACACACACACACACACACACACACACACACACACACACACACACTCTCTTTCTGGCTTGCACAAACATACCAGAAACACAATCTCTTGTGCATTCAAACACACACCGATACCTTCCATTTAGCCCGCATTGTTCCTCTTGGCTCAGTCACATTCTTATGTAATGTCATATTGTTGTCAACAGTGTCCGAGCATAGAAGCTAAAAGGCCCTGTTACTCCAATGTAGACATACAGTATGTAGACAGTGTCTCCCACTGACTCGTTCTTCAGAGTTACCTGCTGAGACCATTTCAAATCTTCAAGAAGCATTTGAAATGATTCAGGTCAATCTCAGTCAGTCTGTGGTGCTTGGAGTTGATTCTGTGGTGTTGCGCCACACTTCCCACCCAGCCTCCTGCCCACCCCACACACCCAACCCCACCCCACTAGGGCCCTATGGATTCCGCAACACGGACCGAATCACGGAATCACAACATTAAAACGGAATTTTAAAATAAACACGGAATCGCACGGAATTTGCTATATTTTGTGAGTTGACGTTTAAATATACGTTTATAAAACAATATATTCTAGATTTGCTACGCGCAACCTTTCTATGCGTAGCCCAGCCAGCTCTTTCCCTGATAAGACATTGTTGTCAATGGGCTAGTATAAAAGTAAACAAAGTTTCCTCCATCAGATTGTATAGGGCCATAAAAAAAGACAAAAATTCGAAACTAAAAAATAAATCCGAAAAAAAAAAAATCTGGAAAAAAATTGGAAAAAGAATTTGAGAAAAAATAAAACGGATTTCATAGGGCCCTACCCCACCCCACATGGAACATCCCACCCATCCCACCCAGCCTCCTGCCCCCCCCCCACACACACCCAACCCAACCCCACCTTTGCAAATTCACAATTTCTCCCTGCCAGCTCAAAAGCATAGTCACCCCGTTTCAAATATGTAGTAGCAAGAGAGCGTTCAAATCTCTTTTGCTGAGAGCCCAGGCAGCCGATCAGCGCAGGAGCCAAGGTGGCTCCTGTTATTGCATTAATGCATTTTGCAATTGTTGCTTTGTACTATTGTTTTCTGTGCATCGTGCATTATGCATGCTATTTGTTACATGTACGTTTCATTACATGTTTGAAATAAATAAATTTACCATTACCCTTTACCATTACCCTTACCCTTTGCCAAAGCTGTCCCCTCCTCTCCTCTCCCCCGCTCCCTTCCACCCTCCACCCCAGCCAGCCGCCCCGTGGAGGCCCTTCCCGGCAACAGCAACAGCAGCAGCATGCTTGGCTGACAGAGACGAATAGCCCCTGTTTGTTTCCTCCTCCCTCTTGACACCCTATCCTATCCCCCACGGCATGTTCACGCTTACTGTATTTTCTCTCCCAGTCTGCGCCAACTTTACAGGGCTATTCGCTCAGGAGATTGCAGTTCACTGCTCTCACTTGCATACACACACGCACACACACACACACACACACACACACACACACACACACACACACACACACACACACACACACACACACACACACACACACACAAACACTTGTGTGCCAACACGAAGATCCTCACTCAAATGTCAAACACATGTCTCTTGCGCTGCTACGGTGATGGAGATGGTGTTGTTGTTTGGAGTGTAGTACTTTTCCTTTTCATGTCGTGGGCCAAATGGATTTTTATGAGTGTTTTTTTTATTTTACAGTATTGGGTGTAGTCAAGTGTAGGAGTCTTCTCCCTTCACAATGCGTGAAATCAATGACATTCAACATGCCAAGTGTCATTAAAAACGCCCATCGTAAAAAAATCGTTATAATTTGGAGTGTGTATATTTTGATACCATGGATGCCACAGGGTTGGACCTTTCCAAAATGAGTTATTGTGTGTGTGTGTGTGTGTGTGTGTGTGTGTGTGTGTGTGTAGCACTGGAGAATGTGTCCAAGTCTGTACGCCTGTGGAAGACAGCTGTGGAGCTGGAGGAGCCAGAGGATGCAAGGATTATGCTGAGCAGAGCAGTGGAGTGCTGCCCCACCAGTGTAGAGGTACACACAACACACATATGCACATAACATACATGTACACACACACACACACACACACACACACACACACACACACACAGCACACACATATGCACATAACATACATGTACACACACACACACACACACACACACACACACACACACATAACATACTCACAGACACACACACACACACACACACACACAGCACACACATATGCACATAACATACATGTACACACACACACACACACACACACACACACACATTATTCACATAACATACTCACAGACACACAGCACACACACACACACAATACAAGAATTATGTACAGATCTACAAGAATTATGTACAGATCTTCCCATCAGCGTTTGCACATACTGTACATGGGCATAGATATAGAAGCTGGTATGTATACACACATGTACTAACATGTGGAAGTGGTAGAGGCTGACAAAGGCAAGCTCTCCTACTGGGTGCATTCATAACTCATACGTGCACATTAAAACATCTTACTTATATAAGCATTTTTAAAAGAACAGAACACAAAATGCTTGTTCCAGGTTTGCAAGAGTACTGTCGGTAGGAATGAGAAAGAGACCGTAGACAGAATGGCAAACCAGCTGCCAACGCTCGTTGGTGAGGGCAAAGAAAGTCAGTTCGTATTCAATTCTCGTCTCAGTTTTCAGTTTTGTATTCCTGTGTCCTGTTCAGTAAGCGGTAGCTGACAAATTCGGAAACTGATTCGGAGAGTTCCCTTCGTCAGTCAAAGTCACCCAGAGCTGTTTGCAGCCTGTAGTTTTATTTCTTTAGTTAGTTAGTGAGTTAGTTAACTTGGTTGAAACTCTGACCTTTGGTGTGTAGAGCTTAGGAACCTGACGTGAGTTAACCTAGCATGCTAGATAAAATCACGGCCATTTTATGAGGCTGCTAACTAATCGTGATCGTATAATCGCCCATCCCTACTTCCTGATGTATAATATGTTTGTGATATTATATATATATATATGAAACAATAAAATAAATAAAAACATATAGTAAAATAGAAAATACAAATAAATAACAACAATCTAGAATTGCACATAATCCTGAGCTATTCCTCTTTCCATTCCTGTAATTCCATAGCTATGGTTGGCACTGGCCCGGTTAGAGACATACGAGAATGCCCGACGTGTCCTGAACAAGGCCCGTGAGAACATCCCCACCGACCGCCACATCTGGATCACGGCCGCTAAGCTGGAGGAGGCCAACGGGAACACACAGATGGTTGAGAAGATTATTGACAGAGCCATCACGTCACTACGGGCCAACGGTGTGGAGATCAACCGAGAACAGTGGATACAGGTCAGAAACACACACACACACACACACACACACACACACACACACACACACATCCATCCATACTGTACATACCCCATTCACTCAAGCGTCAATACAGTACAGACCAAAAGTTTGGACACACTTTCCCAGTAAATTATTTACTTTATTTTCATGACTGTTGCCTTCAGTGACAATCTACAAAATAAACAAACTTATGAATGAACACGTGGCATTATGTACTTAATAAAAAAAGTGTGAGATAACTGAAAACATGTTTTATATTCTTGTTTCATCGAAGTATACTTTTTTGTTTTGATAACTGCTTTGTCCTCTTTTTATTTTTTGAATGAGCTTCAAGAGGTAGTCAACTGAAATGGTTTTCCAACTGTCTTGAAGAATTATTCATTCCCAGAGATGCTAAGAACTTGTCGACTCTTTTGCCTTCACTCTGCGGTCCAGCTCACCCCAAACCATCTTGATCGGGTTCAGGTCCAAAATTTTGTCATAATCTCACACTTTTTTTGTTAAGCACATAATTTCATATGTGATCATTCATAATTTTGATGCCTTTAGTGAGAATCTACAATATAAATTGTCCTGGAAATAAATGAATCGCTTTGAATGACGGGGTGTGTCCAAACTTTTGGTCTGTACTGTATGTAAACATAGCCTGGGAATTCCCATGCTCCTTTGCACGCTTATTTCATTTCACTCTGCAGAGGAGCATGGTGACCATGGCCGTTTTTCTCGCTTACTTTCGGTATCCAATCGCAGAACAAAAAGGGATTTGTACGGCCCTCGATTGCATTTTACGTCACGTGGTGGCTCTGGTATTGGCTCCAAGGTATGTACAGACTCTATGATAGACATTCGTAGCGCCCAATAAACGGCTATGGACAATTGTAAACGATGCTTCCGCTACGAGAAATGCAATAGGTAGGTCCCCAGACTAAATATCACTTGTGATTTTAGTTTGGCATTCGCCAGGCTAATGTAAACACACAGAAAACACCAAGAGGGTCAGGTTGTCCCTGTGGATTTTATGTAGGGAAAACTGGTCCTTCGGTAGGGAAAGTTTATAAACCCAGTTGTGCTGATCTTTCATCAGTTCTATTCATTTCTACATCCTTTGTTTTCATTACTTGTCAGCCAACCTATAGGGAGTCTTGGAGCCAAGTAGATGTAAAAGGGATCTAACATTTTGCCTGATTCAAGAAAGAAAATGTATCTTTCTGATCCATCTAACAGTGCTCAAACTAGTGAGAGAAGTAAGCTTAGTACCACCTCTTTCACATGCCAGGCTTATCATGTCCTATTCTTGCCTGCAGGAATCTTGGGAGGTGTTGTTTTGGTGAAACATGAGAGTTAGTGCAGGGTTTGGGAAACAGAAGTCGCTAGTATGAAAGGGTTGAGTGAAAGAAGCAGTATTTTTTAGTAAGCAGTACTTTTTAGTAAGCAGTTTTAGTTTAGCTGTACTATTCAGAAAGAAGAATCATGCCCCCCCCAACACACACACACACACACACACACACACACACACACACACACACACACACACACACACACACACACACACACACACACACACACACACACACACACACACACTTCCTTCTGAATGTGAATTTGAGTGTTAACATTGAACATTTTGGGAGGCACTACCTACCAAGCCCATTGAACTACAGAACTACGTACGCACGGAGATATACAGTATCCATGGTGTGAAGGAAGTTGGCACATGTCTCAGTGCATGTTCAATCACATCTAAAGGCATTCATAAAACATGTAGTTACAGCAGTACAGCAGTAGATTAACCAGTTTACTGTACTTTGCAGAATATAATCAAATATATCTTACTGTACCATCTCTCTAAGCCTGTCTATATGCTGACACATGATTTATTCTGTCAATGTAAAGGAAAACAGGTTAGACAGGCTAAACTCTGTGCTTTTTGTCCGCTTGAATGCATCATCATGGGCATCTTTGAATTAAAATATCAGCTAAGTTTAAATGCAAAGGCCAAAGTTGCAAGGGAGGCTTCAACACAAAAGACTAGAGACTAGATGGCGCTGATAAAACCACAATCGGAAGGTGAGCACAGAGAGGGTGTATTCCATGATCTTTGGTGAGAGTGCAGATTTTTTTTTTTTTTTTTTTTTTTTTTACAAGTTATTTTTTGGGTACCCGGGTTCGAGTCCGACCTGATGTCATTTCCCGATCCCACCCCATCTCTCTCTCTCTCTCTCTCTCTCACTTGTTTCATGTCCATCTCTATATTGTCCTATCCAATTAAAGGCAAACAGCCTAAAAAAAAAGAGAAGGATGTGCATGGAAAGTGCTTGGTGGGCATATTGTCCTCGCCTCAAGGCCCTTGTGTTTAGGAGGAAATGCCGTGGGGCGGGGGTCATGGTTGAGTTGACTGGACACTGAGACTGGGCGGCAGTCAGTGCTAATGATGGCTTCCTGTAATAATGATCTTTAATCTGTTTATGGCCCTGGCAGGAGGGCAGGTGAGTTGCCTGCTGGTGAAGGTTCTGCTCCATTGTGTATGGGTTTGGCAGGTGTGTGTGTGTGTGTGGGTGTGTGTGTTGTGTATACGTGTGCACGTGTGTGTGTGTGTCTCCACCGATGATAAATGTCTTTTGCGTAGCGCGGCAGCATGTTCCCCTTTGCCCTGCTTTTACACTGCTGTTGTGTAACCAAGATAGTGATAGCCATTACTCACTCCTAGCTGTCTCCCAACCACCACCACCACCACCCCCTTTCCTTTCTCTCTCTTTCTTCCTCTCTCTCTCTCTCTCTCACTCTCTTTCTCTCCCTCTTTCTCTCCATCTTTCTCTTTTGTCTTTTTTGGGTTTCCTCTTGGCAGTTTGTCCTCTGTTTCAGTGTCCTTGTTCTGGCTGTTGGCTTTGGCACGGGCGGCTAATGCAGGCTCCCACAGGCCTCTGGAGCAGCTTGCTGGGAGAGGAGAGGAGAGGAGAGGAGAGGAGAGGAGAGGAGAGGAGAGGAGAGGAGGAGAGGAGAGGGGAGGGAGGGGAGGGGAGGGGAGAGGAAGGGAGGAGAGGAGAGGAGAGGAGAGGAGGCGAGGCGAGGCGAGGCTCCCTTTCTGTGTGTTTGTGTAGGAGAGGAGAGGAGGCTCTCTGTGTGTGTGTGTGTGTGTGTGTGTGTGTGTGTGTGGGTGAGGTGTGGTGTGTGTGTGTGTGTGTGTGTGTGTGTGTGTGTGTGTGTAGGAGAGGAGAGGAGGCTCCCTGTCTGTGTGTGTGTGAGGAGAGGCTCCCTGTGTGATGAGGCAGGCCGGGGGGTGGGTGACAGGACTAGAGTATGCTAGGAAATCCCACAAGCACTGAGATTGATTAAGGCTGGTCAGAGTGAAAGCTCTTTTCCACCAGACGTCATCTTTGTTTGTTTGCATGTTTGTTCTCTGTTAGCCTGAGGCTAATCCTTAGCCTTGCTTTTATCTTTACATAAAAGATAAAGTTGGCGATAACTTAACTTTTTGAACTTTTAACCGTCATGAATGTGAAACATGGCAGTGATCTCCATCATATGCAAATCTTGAACTAAGAAAAGGTCTCTAAAAAGGGGCGAGTTGAAATAAAATTTTTGATTATGATCTTATAGTTGGGAAATCAACTAAGTGTGCTATTCACCTTATTGCTCTTAAACGTGGGGGCTGCCATGACGATTGTCTTTGAACATCTGGTCTGTCAACGTATTGGTTTAGCTTTGGTGGTATTTGTTGTTTGAACGATCTGATGTAAGGGGTCTTATTATGAAGTTTTTCTCATTTTATCAATCAGGTTTGTATATCGCCAGTAAAACAAGAAAATATAAAAATGTTTCTATGGAGTTTTGTGATTGTCAGTTTTTTAGAACACAATATGAAATAGAATGGATGTTAGTGAAGGCAAGTGACTAACGGAAGTTTCAAGACAATCAGTAAGGAACAACTACTAAAATTGCCGGGGCAGAATAAGGTGAATAGTAGTTGGCAAAGATGGTGCCATTGAGCCAAAATGAACCACTTTGTGTGTGTGTGTGTGTGTGTGTGTGTGTGTGTGTGTGTGTGTGTGTGTGTGTGTGTGTGTGTGTGTGTGTGTGTGTGTGTGTGTTTTAGCGTGTTTGTGTGCATGTGTACGTACGCATTATGTAAGAAGCGAGATCTCAGTTTCAGTTTACAGTATTTCCACACAAGTCACTGGCCTTCCTGTGCCCTGGCTGTGAGAACTAGTCAGCAAAAACACAACCAAGAGCAGTCGTACAAAAGGTTGCAGAGTTCAGTTCGTCAGAACTAATGAGCTCCCTCTCTCTCCCCACATGTTGTTTTCTTTCTGCTTTGATTTTCCCTGGTTTCTTTACAGGAATAATATTTTATGTATTTATTAATTTATTTTTCCTGTGTGTGTGTGGATAGGATGCTGAAGAGTGCGACAAGGCGGGCAGTGTGGCGACGTGCCAGGCCGTCATCAGAGCAGTGATCGGCATTGGCATTGAGGAGGAGGATTGCAAACACACATGGATGGAAGACTCTGAGAGTGTAGGTCTCGTTCTCTCTCACACACACACACACTCTCTCTCTCTCTCTCTCTCTCTCTCTCTCTCTCTCTCTCTCTCTCTCTCTCTTTTCCTCTGTTTACCATGGGGTTTCCAAAAGTCCTTCAACTTTAGACAAACAATTTGAAGGGCTTTTTTTGGTAAAAGGTTCTTGGAAATTCTGTATGGTGGCCTGTTAAGACCAGGAGTAGTGTCATGTGTAGTCCCTGTGATCTAATTTCAGTCTTTTGAATAGCAGTCAAGTGAATCCATTTTGCTATTTCAACCTAGTTTTATTGCTAGCAGTCAAATATTATATAGTGGACACCCACTGTCCCATGTTTACTCTTATAGTGAGCTCTAGATTGGTCAGTGTTCAAAAAAATAAATTATTCTACTTTGGGAAGGCTCCACGGGCCGGATTAAATAGCTCAGCGGGCCGCATGTGGCCCCCGGGCCTCAGTTTGCCCAGGCCTGGTCTTAGATAATGTACTGTAGATATATCCTCTGTAATTTGGGACTAAACCAGGTTAGACTAGACTGGCATGACGTGGCATGAAGTGCATTCTAATCATCCATGAGGAATTACTAGGCTACAAGTACAAGGCTTACGTTTTCTCTTTCTCTGTGTGTGTGTGTGTGTGTGTGTGTGTGTGTGTGTGTGTGTGTGTGTGTGTGTGTGTGTTTGTTTGTTGTGTTCCATCAGTGCGTTGCCCATGGCGCACTGGAATGTGCCCGTGCCATCTATGCCCACGCCCTTCAGGTGTTCCCCAGCAAGAAGAGTGTGTGGCTGCGGGCCGCCTACTTCGAGAAGAACCACGGCACGCGGTAAGAGACCACAAGAGTGTGTTAGAGGTGTCATGACCTCCTAGCCCTCCCCAGGGTCCTAAAAGCCAGCCGTCTTTTTATATGACTTGTCCTCTATATTTTGTTTGAGTATTATTCACTTTTTATGGGTCTGATCGGCAGCCAGATGGAATAATGATTCCAATGTCCAGTTGTCCGGTTATCTCATAAAAAGACTTCTCCTTGTGTAACCTCGGTCTTACGCTCTCTTCCTCTTCTTTCTCCCTTTTGTTCTCCCCCTCTCCCTCTCTTTTATTCCCCACCACTTTCTTTCTTTCTTTCTTTCTTTCTTTCTCTCTCTCTCTCTCTCTCTTTCTCTCTCTTTTTCTCTTTCTTTCTCTCTTTTTCTTTCTTTCTCTCTCTCTCTCTCTCTCTCCTCTGAGCACAGAGAGTCCCTGGAGGCTCTGCTGCAGAGAGCGGTGGCTCACTGTCCCAAAGCTGAGGTGCTGTGGTTGATGGGCGCCAAGTCCAAGTGGTTGGCTGGAGATGTACCCGCTGCCAGAAGCATCCTCGCCCTGGCCTTCCAGGTGAGCTGAAAGAATCGTTTGTTTGTTTGTTTGTTGGTTTGTTTGTTGGTTTGTTTTTATTTGAGAATTATCGTCACATATACTAATACCAGAGACTTTATTATAGGAGGAGACCCAGCACTCACTCTATTGCCTCATTCATTGAAATGCATGGAGAAAGTTTTGTTATGCAAAGATGGCTGACTTCAGAAATGGGAAGTCCTGCCTCGCAGTGAAAAGAACCAATCGTGTTGTTCGAAGCAGCATGATGGATGCTTACCTTTTGTTTATTCCCTCGGTCATAGCCATGTGGCGGACGTTTGTGCAGACGCAGCGAGCAATTGGTGTTTAGAATAAAGTTATTTGCTATTTGGACAATGTCTGTGACGATATTGACACCGTTCAATTATGATATAAACAAGGATTCAAACAGTGTGCTTGTTAATTGCATGCAACCTGCTCATCTGGATATATGAATATCTCCCCATTCATTTAGATAGGGCCTTGCACTTACTAAGTCAAAATAACTCCCTGAAGGCGTATCCAAGATGGCTGCCAAGTGAACGGACTTGCCTTAGAAGGACTTTGCTAATATTAATAGCTGCTTCTGCAATGTTATTAGGGCAAAACCAGTGCTAATGTCTCCTAATTTGTGTGTGTGTCACTGTGTGTGTGTGTCACTGTGTGTGTGTGTGTGTGTGTGTGTGTGTGTGTGTCCGTCCGTGCAGGCAAACCCCAACAGTGAGGAGATCTGGCTGGCTGCTGTGAAGCTGGAGTCAGAGAACAACGAATATGAGCGAGCCCGGAGACTACTGGCCAAAGCCCGCAGCAGCGCCCCTACTGCCCGGGTAAGCTAGTGATTATGTGTGTGTGTGTGTGTGGGCGGGTGTGGGTGTGTGTGTTTGTTGGTGTGTGTGTGTGTGTGTGTGTGTGTGTGTGTGTGTGCGTGTGTGTGTGTGTGTGTGTGTGTGTTGTGTGTGTGTGTGTGTGTGTGTGTGTGTGTGTGTGTGCGTGTGTGTGTGTGTGTGTGTGTGTGTGTGTGTGTGTGTGTGTGTGTGTGTGTGTGTGTGTGTGTGTGTGTGTGTGTGGCAAGCTGTGCTGACGGTGCATTCATTGCTAGAGATAAAAGACGTCTGGCGACCGATGCCAGACTTATGAGCAGCAATGAGAATGAAGAATGGGATTCTGTCCAAACATCATATTTACTGGATTTCAGGATTAGTTTGCATAAAAGCAGCCTGGTGTCAAAGAGAAAGGAGATGTCGAAATCTGGCTGAGCCAGATGTGAGGTGATTGAGGAAAAAAAAGGGCCTTCACCTGTCATGAAATTTATGGCTTGTCTCTCCATGCACGACTTTGCCATGCCTAACATTATTTATTTTCCCGCTCTCCTGGTCCTTATTAATGTCTCCCCTAATGGCCCTTTCCCACAGTTTTTTATGACGCAACACAACCCCCCCACCACTACCCCCCACCCCATCCCAACTTACACTACATGCACGCACACACATTCACATTTCACACATTCGTGAATTGGTCAAAGGGGATTGAACATATGATCATACTGTATGAACATAAGAGATGCAGGAAAGACGGAATATACTGACCACAATGAACACATACAAAATGAAAGCGCTCTAAAGACAGATCTAGGGGGTGCCGTGGCTCGACGGACTGGTGTGTTTCCCAGTCCCTGCCCTACTCTCTGTCCCACTCGATCGATTCCTGTCGCACTCTCTACTGTCCTATCAAATTAAAGGCAAAAGCCCTAAGAAATATCTTTTAAAAGAAAAATAAAGTTAGTTTGGTTCACCTTACTGTCTGTTCACGGACTACGTTATATATCTCACTAATTCACTCACGCCAAGTACAGATTACCTGACATTAGCCACGACACGACAAAACAAGACACGTCTGTGAGCTCTCCAGTGTTCACTTTTAACGATTAGCATTTTTACGTTTACATTTCACACAGATGACCTCAGACTCATCTCTAAAATCTTGTAATGTAAACTTGCCATCACTGTATTTAAAAGAGAGGATTATCAAAATTGTAACAATTTGTAAACATGTAGTCTTGTCTTGCTTGTCACACACTTGCTTGTCTTGTCTTGCTTGAAATGTGTGATGCAAGGACATTCATGGAATGGGATTTTTAAAAGAGTGTCACAAGTAGGGACCTCTACAAGCGTTTGCATTTGACCTGTTCCATCAATAAGAGGTTTTTACACTACCATGCTTCAGAGGATCCATGGTGTACTTTTGGTTAATGTCAGTACTATTATTATTATGGTTTATTTAAATAGGGACAGATACAGAAACATAGATAAGCTTAAAAAGTCATCTGATGCATGGATCATAGCGTTTTAGCTAAAGCTAATTTACAACGCTTGTCCCTAGTAGGGCTTTTAAACAAAAAAATTAAAAATACAAATTTACAATAATATGAAAATGGGAGATACTAAAAAAGAACAGGAAAAAAAACAGGAGAAAGAAAGAATTATAGAATTAAAAAAGTATAGAAAACAGCACAGTATTAAAGCTAGATATGAGAACAATGTTGAAGTAGCCACCTTTTGGTGTGTTTTTTAAAGGTTGCTAATGTAGGAATGTGTTTCAGACAATCAGGCAAAGAATTCCAGATTTTTGCTCCATTTACTGAAAAAGCAGATTGGGCGAATGATGTTCGGCGGAAAGGAATAGTACAGTTGCCTTTGGACACTGCTCTGGTGGCTCTACTATTACTTTGTGTTCTTGCCAGTAGTTTGCACAGGGGTGGTGGAGCAGCATTATTTATAAAATTGAAAACCAATTTAAGTAAATTCAGTGTAATGAAATTAGCAAAACTTAAGATATTGTATTTAATTAAGATCTGACAGTGATATCTAAGACTTTTAGCGTACGGTTATATAAACTCTCTATGGTCTTAATAGATGACTGGTGAGCTTGAGACCATGTAGTTAATCCATAGGATATGTGTGACAAAATCATAGTGTTCATAAAAATAAAAGCACAGTCAAAGGTCAGGCAATTTCTTATCAACATAAAACAGCCTAAGTTGGCTTTGATGGTTTTACAAATTTTCTTGATATGACTTTTAAAATTCAGCTGATAATCTATGATTAATCCCAAATACTTCACTTCAGGTACTTGTTCAATTGGCTCACCATTAATTTTTATATCTAATTGTTGAGTTGAGGGCAGTTTTTTAATGGAAAAACAGACAGAATTATTTTTTTTAAGGTTTGTTTAGGGTTAAACCGCATGAAGCCAGCCAAGTTGATATTTTGTCTAGGTTTTTGCTGAGTTTATCATTCACAACAGTGCAGTTATTACCCGATGCATAGACTACGGTATCATCTGCATACATCTGTAGGCCAATATCGGGGCATACATCAGGCAGATCATTAATATAAAGGCTAAAGAGTATGGATCCCTGATGAGGGATCCCTGTCTCAATTTGGAGAAAGGTAGATCTAACATTATTAATGAGCACACACTGTTCACGGCCCTTTAAATATGAATCAAACCATGACAATGCCTGTTTAGAGAAATTAAACTTAACTAGCTTGGATAATAAGATGTTATGATTTACGGTATCGAATGCCTTTTTTAAATTTAAGAAAACTGCCCCAACTACATTTCCCTTATCTAGTGAATGTTTTATATTTTCAATTAAGAAACAACTAGCAGATTCAGTGGAGTAGTTATGCCTGAAACCGAACTGTAGAAGATGCAAATACTGATTGATCTCCAAGTAGTGCATCAATTGTGCTGAGACAATCTTTTCCAGGACTTTAGAGAGAACTGGGAGAAGACTGATGGGTCTATAGTTACATGGCCATGTCTTGTCACCAGATTTATAAAGTGGTATTGCCAGAACATTTTTCCACCCATCTGGGAATTGACCAGTTTTAATGGAAATGTTAGTAAGATTGGTGACTAAAATACTACTATAGCGTTTGAGAAAAGCTGTGTATGTTAAAGATATCTTTTGAAAAGGTAGTATTTAAATCATCTATACCAATGGACCATGTACACTTTGTAGCTGTTTTTCAGCTTGTCAGTCAACACACCTCTTTGAAATTTACCCTTACCAGCACCTCTCCTCTGGCTTGTAAACACATCTGCGTGCGTGCACGCCACAGGTGTGAATTTATGACTTTAAGTTGAGCTATGTGGCATTTCCACAATGCATCATTCCAGA